>APFE031040092.1:63868-152533 GCA_000404065.3 Pinus taeda
AAGGGAGTCTCTAAGTCAACTTCTTGGATAATGAGCTGAAGTTGACAGGAAGTGACCTTGATCGAAGGTGGGCCATAATGTTTCCCACATCATCGACACGAGACAGAGAGGGATAAAATGTTTTGTGTGAGATATCAGAGGGAGGTTGAATATTCTGCAGAGGTCAACTTATCTTCAACATATCAGCGGCACGACAGCGGACTTGGCAGTATTTGATGTCAAATGATCAGGGGTCATGGTGACAAGGCGATGAGCAGATGAATGGTCAAACAGGATAACCCAAACCAATGGAGGTAAGTGTGAAACAAGATGAGATGTCCCCACCCAGACACAAATGCAGACAAGTGCCATGTTCAAGAGTGACATACTGCCGACACGACAATGATTACGGTTCCTTTATTCCCCCACCATTTCTGGTGAGTACCCAGGTTATTTTTAGATGGCAAGCTTGACGGGGATAGCATATGCTTGAGAGGTGTCATCACAACGAAACCCGATGTCATTAAGTTTTAATGAGTCTTACAAAGGAAGAACTCAGCGTCTTTTCATATTTAGAGAGTTTGAAAAGACAGCAAAAAGGAAACTCCAGGGATGTCCTTTTTCGTAAAGTTGTGTCTCTCGAGCCCGAAAAAGTATAAAACTATGCTCGAAAGAACCACCCGATCATTACGACCGAGGAGTACTTTTCATAAGTAGTGACTTTGACTTGAAAAAGTAAAAAAGCGATCAAAACCATGTCGCTTCGTGACCATTAACGAATTCGAAACGACAAAAATTCGGCGATCTTTTTAAGTTTAAACGGTCGAAAAAAGAGCTTTAAATACGACCGCCTATCGTTTCTTTTAACGAGTCGAGAGGAAGACTCGGCTATTTTTTCTTATTTCACGTCGAAAAAGAGCTTAAAGCCGACGTTTTGGAACCAAGTGCATACATAACCATCGTAATTCCACCAGTATGAGAATCTGCACAAGGAACACCGCATGCGTAAACCTGTTCGAAATAATATAGACAACATGCATAAAGACATAGTAAAACTATATTGGAACCAAGCATATGGTAAAAACCATATAAAAAACCCATATGGATGAAAAATAATATTTAATTTTCAAAATTTACCATAAATAGGAGGGTAAACCAAATTTTTTACCATTGTTACCATTTGGAGCTTTGGAGAACGACTTGGATCTGTGAGGATGACGAGCCAAATTCCACCCCGTATGTGCATCGAAGATCTGCAGTGTGTACCAGGTAGGTTCATCTTCCGTTACACTCCATTTTGAAGTTTTTTTGTTGCATTTTAACGGTGGGAAGTGGTGGTTTGGGCGGATTTTTTGAAGCTCATTCCGCTCTCAGTCAGCGCGGATTTCCTTATCGGGTCCGCGCTCATCGAAAAAATTTCCACTGACCATTCCCGGATCAGCACAGAAGAATGATGTACTTCCGCGATGGCCTGGTAAAAATTATCAAAGGGCGCCATTATCAGTGTGACTGTTTTAAAAACAGTCGCGCTGACGCCGTGCAACAAGTTTTTTGACAAATGAACGTATGGAACTTTATGAACAGGGCCCTAATGAAATTTTTTGACCATGTAGGATATAATGGCGTTGGTTTGGCAGGAACATGCTCATGATAACGAGGATATAGCGGCTTTTTCCGATGTTAGGTTCCAAAATGCAATGCGAGCGTGCGGGTTGCTTAAATTCTTCCTAACTCCGTGTCTGCGAGCACAACCTGACCTTCTTGAATTTTTGATTAGAGCCTGGAATCCCACTGATGGGAAATTTGTGATCCAAGGCCGAGACATCAAGTTTGATCACACAGATATATATTTTTTGACTGGGTTATCACGTCGAGGTGAGATGCCTATTCTGGAGGGGCAGCGACCCGGTGGTGATACTCTAGATATGCTGATGGCTCAGGTGTGCCCACATGCACGCAAAACGCGGAGTGGGAAGGTAGAAATTCCTACGGTGGAGGACATCGTCCTTCGAACTATACTCTTCATGATGACTCGGGCAGCGGGCTCCTTGGCCAATCACGAGGCCTCGAAGGCCCATCTCCAATTGGCTCTCGAATGCTTGAATCCTACCATATTCAACTGGGCAGCAGCAGTAACAACGAGTATGAAGAGACAGCTGACCAACTGCCGTCGAGGTGAGTCGAAGCAGTTTGGCTACGGGTCGATTTTACTCCCGCTCATGCTAGAGCGGGTACCGGCATTGCAGCTGCAGGATATGGTCGTGGACCCACCTAGGGGTCCTCGAGAGATGAGGGCCACACGATGGGGCCAGGTCATGCCACGAGGAGGTGGCAGTCGTCTAGTGGCATGGGGAGTATACTTCCGAGAGTGGTTGGAGGGGCAGACTATTTTTGTGGAGGACTGGCCATATGTCGGCATAGACTTCCGTGGAGACCCAGACATGCCGCTGCCTGCTGGAGAGCAGTGGGATGACGGTGGTAAGACACTTGATCTCATTTTTTTATTTTTTTATTTTATAATGTTTTTTATTTTTTCATGTAGATGTCCTAATGACAAACGCTATGGTATGCAGATGTGGGACCGGCGAGACCCCTTGGCTTGATCCCGGAGGCGCGGAGGGATGCACAGGGCGTTAGAGCTCTAGCCGTGGCTCCTCTGGGAGATGATACGATGGAGACTGTGATACGGAACCTTGAGGGCTTGCTGATAGGGATCCCAAATTACCAGGGGATAGAGGAGGTCCCCATAGCATCTCAGATCCATACAGTGGGGGTAGAACCTAGGACGCACTGCCTTTTGAGGCGGGTGGTACGAGCGGTTGTGGCTTATAGGGAGCACAACCCACCACAGTAGATATCTAGGTCTTTATTCCCTACTGGTGATTTTTGAGAGACATGTGTCTCAGATGTACAGAGAACACAGGCCCTATCTAGACATGTACACTTATTTTTGAGCGCCTCGGTGCGCCACACGATATATATATTATATATATATATAATATATAATATATATAAATATATATATAAATATATATATATATATATATATATAATATATGCATATGTTTTATGGTCTATTGTACTTTATGCTTCTTGTATTATGTTGATTCACATGTTATGCAAATGCCTATCCAATACATAATTAGTTAATGCATCGGTTAATGTATTAAGTCATCTTGGAATATGTTGATAAGTAATGAAATCAAAATCCCTTTCTAATAACTTAACATGTAAATACAACCTTCAAATCCGATGATCTCTGACGGAATAATGCCCGTTGAGTTGGTGGACTACAAGTTGAGAATCCAAGTTTACAACCAAAGTGCGAATGCCGAGGTTAATCACCTCAGCTAACAATTCAATCACAACACTATATTCAGCAACATTGTTCGTCGTACAACCCAGACACACCCCTTGAATGTCCACTAACTCACCATGAGGATCGTAGATCACCCATGCCACAGATGATAAGCTACGAGTACTGCGGGAAGCACCATCAGTGAAACCAAGGTAAGGCGATCCAAACATCTGTTCAAGAAGCAAAAGACACAATAAGCGGCAATCATGCCGACATACCAAAATAAAAATTAAAACAAACATGCACACACAACACACTGCTGAAATCATACATATGTACAAAAAGAGAGAGTGCCTGGACTCATGCATAATATTTCTTGAGATAAAGCCCATTCCGGGGTCTATCCAGGGGATTACCTTCATAATCTATAAGCTCGTAGGCACCTTTTTGTAAAACTCTTTTCACAATGTAGGGCCCATTCCACACAGGCTCAAGTTTTCCTATCCCCAGCTTATCGTTAGCTTGATCATAAAGCAGTACTAGGTCTCCCTCGATGAAAGAGCGGGGGTTAACAGTGTTATCGAAGTGAGTTTTCACTCGCTTCTTCTGAGCTTCAATAGCTAGGGAGGCTAGACGACGAGTCTCATCCAGTCGTTCTAAGTAAAGAAGACGCTCTTCTACCGGAGTAGTATCAGGGAGCAACTCGACGGCTATCTTCAATGAAGGAATCTCACACTCAATAGGAAGCGTCACCTCCAGTTCGTAAACCAACTGAAAAGGAGTGAAATCGGTGGCGTCCTTCACGAAGGTACAGTAGGCCCACAAAGCAGAGAACAACATCAGATGCCAATTGGACTTATGCATGCCAACAGTTCTTTGAAGCATCGTGACCAAAACCTTGTTCATGGCTTCCACTTGACCATTTGCCTGAGGATAGTAAGGGGTCGAACTATCATGCCTAAGGCCTAACTGGGTTGTTAACTCGATCATCATGTGATTACGAAAATGTTTTCCGTGATCAATGACGATGGCTTGGGGTACTTCGAATCGCGAAATAACATGATTGAACAAAAACTGCGCCGTGGTGTGACCGTCTTCTGACAATGTAGGCATCGCCTCGGCCCATTGAAATATTCAACAGCAACGATGATGTACCCATGCCCCCCGGCCGAGCGAGGGTTACAGGTCACATAATCGATGCCCCATTTGGCAAAGGGGCCGACGGTTACAACGGGGTGCAGAGGAGTAGGGGGTGCACGCATCTTCCGTTGGTAAATCTGGCACTCATGACATGAACGGACAGCAAGAATGCAATCCTTGAAAATGGAGGGCCAGAAATAGCCATCACGAAGGATTTTCTGTGTGGTGGCATATCCAGACATGTGACCACCACAAGCACCAGAGTGGCAGTCATTCAGAACTCTCTCTGCTTCTTCGAAGGTCAAGCATCAGCGAAGAACAGAATCAACACCGAGATGGTATAGGGTGTCCCCAACGATGCGATATGGTTGGGCTTGATGTCGGATCCATCGATGAGCATCCTTAGAGGTCTCAGGACGGAAGGAGGATGTCTGCAAGTCCCTCAAGCATTCACCCTTGAAGGTAGATATCCCAAGACAAAACTCTCTCTCACACAAGTTTACACAAGATGGAAACACTTCACAACCTTCCTTAAGCACTCTAGCAATCCCACACTAGTCACACCAGTTGCCTATCAAGCTCACACACTATCAGCAATGCTCTAAACACAATCAATTCCAAACTAGCAACTCATGGCAATGGTGGAGGCTTAAATAGGAGAAGGAGTCTCCATGAATGGTGGGAGGATGAGCTTATCTCCAAGGAAGGTGGCTAAAATGATGAAACAGACATGCCAGAGAAGGGAGGGCGACATTTACAAGGCCAACAACCAGGTCTGGAGTCATTTGGAAGGTCGGCTGTTAGAACAAACTCGCCCAAACTAGATCATCGCGGGTAGATAACGGCACTGGAGCACTGACATCGCAGCTGAATAACCAAGAAAGTTATATCAGCGTGATCAGATACAAGTAATGGACATGCTATCACATGAAATTCGATCAGCGTGGTAATCACGTGTTCTTCCGCGCTGACAGCGCATGAGGTCTGTTTTGGAGCGCTCATCACCGCGTTTATTTTTACAATAGTTGCGATGATAGAAGAAATTTGGCAAAGTGGGTCATTTGGCAACATTAGAGAGCATGAGCATGATTAATTGGATCCCATGACACAACAGGAAGACTGACAGGGAGACAGTGACAAATTACTATGTAACATTGCCCTTCCCAAAGTAGCAGTGCTCGGATAGATCTTTCTAACGAGCTATTGTACACGTCAAACGGAGATTGTATGCCAAAGTTACGACCCCGAGAAGTTAATGTAGCAATTTACCCAAACGGGGCCCACAGTTTGGCGTTTCATCTTCTAGGGTTAGGTTTTGGAATGTTAAGGGTTTTCCATTATTTCTCAACAATAGATAGGCCTTTGAGCCTCATTGTAACACAGTTCAGAGGCATGTAGCTGCCACATCTCTTCTCAAAGATAAGCTACCATCGCCCTAGCTAGTTTATTTTCAACTCTGTTTGTAAGCATATTTCAGTGTTTTCCATTAATGAAATGAAGTATTATTTCCGCTACATCTTTGTGTATATGGTTATCTCTGTATTTTGTTGCGTTCTTGCTTAAATATGGATCAGGGTTGCCATCAAGTACAACACATGCATCATAATGCCAACATAGGGTACACACTTTCTAAATGAAATGATTAGCGTGTTGACTGAATAATTCTAGGTTTACCATCAGAAGAGCACACTGTGTCACCCGCAGGCGAATGGAACTGTTGAAGCCTTCAATAATATTTTGAAGAACGCATTGATGAAGATCTGAAACACATAGCGAAATGAATGGGAGGTGCGCGTACCTGTAGTACTATCGGCTTATAGGACTACTTGTAAGAAGCTAACACGGCAAACGTCGTTTAGATTACTATATGGGGTTGAAGCTGTAATGTTGATGGAGTACGTTGCGCCTAGTCTACACGTAATAGCTCTCATAGGTATGGCGGACTGCGAGGCCTTGGAAGAATGGCTTGCGTAGCTGACGGAGCTCGAAGAAGACCGATTTTTGGCAGGATTCCATCAAAAAGTGTAGAAGGAACCTGAAATATCATGGCATGATTGCCACATCAAGCTTCGCACATTCAAGGTAAACAATCAGTTATATTATATGATAGTAATTTCGCTAAATTTTTAGGTAAATTCCAGATGTATTGGTTAGGGTCATATATTGTCAAAGACATTACAAATGGAGGCACAATTCAGCTCGGGAAGTTGAATGGGGAACCATTCTTGAGAAGAGTGAATGGACGCAGGTTGAAGTTGTATACAGGGGATCTTGCACAATTACTATACAGCAGTAGGATATTCTTAGTGCTCCAGGCAGTTGCAAGGGAGCGTGGGACTATAAACTACATTTCCTAGCTTAGAGGACAACGCGGTGGGTAGGTTGCGCAGAGAATGACGAAGACCCAACCCAGGAAGCTACTCTATGGGGGAAGGTATCGAGTAGTGTAACGGGAAAATGACCATTGGAGTTACTGTTCACGACTTGAAGGCCAAAATATGGTTAAGTGGAGCGGGGTGGTGGCATTTAAGGAAAAAATATTTGAAGATCTGCCACCAAAAAAACATTTATTATTAGAAATTGGGGGGAACAATCGGATTTGAATTCAAACCCCCCCATAAATTACGTGTGCCAGTCCAATAGAGAACACTTTGCACTCTCAGAATTGTTGCTTAATTTCGCTGTCTGTCGCCTATGAGCTGAGCGTTTTGGGAAGAATTCCTGTCAAGAACAAACATTTCTCCTAAAGCCCGCAAGTTTTTTATGGAGAGAATGATTGCCACCAACCTCGTTGAAGCCCTGAGTTCGGAAGTAAATGTGTCCGATGCACCAGGACCTAAAGTGTCAAGTGTAGAGGCTATGCCTATGGTGCCCATGGTGCCGAGGTCACCCAGGTTGAAACAAACCATGAAAAAATAAAAACAACCTACAATGAAAGAGAAGCAACCCACAGGAAAGGAAAAGCATAAAATTCGGTTTCAGTGTGTGCATCCCCAAGGAAGCATACCGAAACAAAGAAGCAGAAGAAAGATAAGTAGCCAAAGAAAGTAGTGGACCTGGAGGCAGAAGAAGCCCAGGGAATAGAGGATATTCATGCTGAAGGAGAGGAACCCATGACAAGGTTCCCTAAGTATGTCCCTCGGCAGAAGGGAAAAGAAAAGGTCACGAAGGACCCGAATGCCAAGAAATTCACAATATCCACACCCATGCTACCTGAGTAGGTCCCATTTGAAGGCAGTCCCATTGTTAAAAATGGAGGATTGGGACCTCAGAGACCATGCTAAGTTCCCACACTTGGCGATCGAAAAATATATGAGGAGGGTCTATTATGAAGAAACAAGTGTTACAACACTGGAAATAGAGGAATGGGTCCACGGTGTCAAGCAATCAGGGTTGCTAAATTTGCTATAGGTGCCCAATTACCACCGCACCCCCATTAATACGATATGTGTGCGCTAACTTCTCACACTGGTGCACGATGGATGATAATGGCTAGGAGGCCCTATCCCTATTACAGACATGCTAATTCATAAAATCACGCACTTGCCTTATAAAGGTGAGAATCTGGCTAAGGAGTTTGGCGGAAAGACTGGGGAGAAAGACCTTGAAAAAAGGATGAAGAGGGATTATGACCTCCTTAAGAATTTGTGAGGGTATTCCATTATTTCTATAACATACCAGGTAGTTCAATTGGCTCCCTAGATTTTAGCTAGGAAGGTGATGTGAAAATGTCACGAGGATGAAGTTCCGGCACTTGTAGTTTCCCTGGTTACACAGTGCACGAAAGGTGTATAGTTTAAACCTCTTTCACTTTTTACATATCTATCTCATATTGAGATATCTAAGCATATTATTGGACCTTAAGTTTGCAGAATTTATGGGGCAGAATGCACAAAGGAAGGATGCAGTTATTGACCGGGATTGCCTCATCATCTAATAAGAGTTGCTATCAAATTGGACTTTCTCTTCTTTGTCACCATAAATCCATAGAAATAGTGCCAAATAGATTCATTAGTTTTGAATGTCTTTTATTTAAGTTCTATTATTGTAAAACAATTAGAGATATTTGGAAACCAACCTTGATATTTTTTCAAGATATTTCAGTTTAGAAATTTTATAAATACTTCTGCATTTGAAGTGTTTTGGGTGGATTCTTTGATATTTCTGTAGACTTATTATTTTGGAATAAAAGTTATTTTGGACAATTCTTGTATGGCTGGCTAGATGAAGAAATAAAGCAAAGGACTTTTTACAAGATTCATGTGTCAAACATTGGACAAATAAGTATTCTATATCTTATGTGTTATTGTTTTCTGGTTTAATATTTCATAAGTGTTTCATATCTAAATAATAAATCAAAACATATATTTCAAAAAGTGCTTAATTGCGCTCTATCTTTAAAATCGTTTTTATTCTAAATTTTTTCTTCTAAGCTATCATAGGCAGGGAATTCTTAACTGCTCCTTGCTTCTTAGTTTATCATTGTAGTCATTTAAAAAGAAATTTTAATTTCTTTTTATTAGTGATCACCCAATTTCCTTCCTCTTAAAATTTGTTGAAGGATTCTTAATTTCCCTTCTTCCCTTTTAAGTCCATTTCACCCTTTCAAGTTACAATTTGTCTCTTGTTGACTATCTTGCCCTATGAACCCCTCTTTTGTTGAAAAAGCCTGATCCAGTTGAGCCATCCTCACTTGACTCCATAGCCCAATGGCTTGAAATACTCTGTTCTATCCATCTACTCCTGAATTTGACCACCAAACACAATCAAAACCCCTAAGATTTCATAAGTAGCCTAATATCTCATAAAACAAAGCTAAATACTAAAGAGAGAGCCTTCTCTGAGTATAGATTAGCTAGATTTTGTACTTAAAAGTTGGTTTGTGGTTACCTCAGACCCTTTTCCTTCTTCTAACAACTTCAAGGAAAATCTGAGTGATAACATAGTGGAAACTCCACTAGGGAAACCAATTCCTCAGTCAAAACAAATCTTTAAGAATATTTGAAATCCAAATCTAAAGGCATCTGAAAGAAACAATAGAAGTTGTTTGTTTGATATCAGTTAAGAAAATCAAAACAAAACAAAAAATCTGGCTTCAGAAAGGACTCGGTACACTAGAGATAATATTGATCCCAACCCACCACAAATGTTTGAGAACCCCAATCTGATCCCTAGAATTCTTAGGAGACAAGAAAGTTTTGTTAATCCTTGGCCCACCTTCAGATCATCATCCTGTCCTGTTAGGTGGATTTACCTTAAAGACCAATCCTTTGACGAATATTTTGAGATCTCTTTTTTTTAGGACTTCATCTGATTCTAAATTAATTGACTTGGTCCAAGACCCAAAGTTCATTTGAGAATCAGAGATTCAAGCAGCCAATTTGTCAATTGATAGGCATTTGCAAAACTCACCACAATTTGATCTTACCATTGAAGGAACACCCAATCCCTCTATAATCACAACTGTTACTGCAAGTTCATCATCTTTTCCTCAGACATCTCAACCTCAAATCACTCAACATTAGACCACCCCTTCTAGCCCTCCATCCACAACTCAATCACCTATTGTTATTCCAACCCCATCTATTGTTTCATCATTACCTACAACAATGGAAAACATATATACCCCCTAGTTCTACCAACAAACAGAGGTGGCATGCCCCAGGATTACCAAAGTAAGATCACTCAATTTGATGGTATTTGTACCTATACAGCCCAACAAGACACCAAGAAGATGACTGATTACTTTGAAATTTATGAAATAGATGTTGATGATGTGAAAATGAGAACATTCGTTCAAAGTTTAACAAGGGAAGTTAGAACTTGGTTCAGAGGTTTAGTAGCAAACAGTATAGACAGCCTAGAAACTCTCTATAGCAATTCCTGAACCGATGAGAGAAAAAGAAAGATCCTCTTCAGATTCTATCCGAGTATGAAAACCTAAAAAGAGGAACACAAGAAACTATGTAGGATTATTGCACTAGATTCAACAATGTCTATAAAGCCATCCCTCAAAACCCCGAACCCCCACCTGATTTAGCCTTAATCAAATTCCCAGATGGATTTGATTCTGATATGGCCTTCCAGCTGAGAGAACGAGCCCCTCGAACTTTGGAAGATATGCAAAGCATAGCTGTCAGTGTTGAAGCCAACCTAATGTCTAAAAGAGTCAAGGCTAGGAGTGAAAGGAGAATACCATTAAAGAAAGAAACCTCACCCTTTGAATAGAATCTAGATGCCATAATTAAAGAGATGGATAGACTAGGAGACAAAGTGGAAACAATTGAAAGGAAAGCTCCTTGGGATGCTCAGCCAACCAACACTGGAAGAAATCCTAATTTCAGAAAAAATCAAAATCAAAACACTGGGAAGACGGGTCCAGACCAAAAAATTAGACCCCCTTTTCAGGAGAATTATGCAGAAGCTTCCAACTCTGAAGATCCAGTAGAAGACACTCAAATAAATCTAATGGGACTCAGTGATGAAGGAGAAGTTTTCTTGACCCAAGAAGATCAATATGCCCACATTCTTAAACAGTTTCAAACTCAGTCACGTGAATCATTCGACTTTAGGGAAGGATATGATACAACCATATTTGAGGTGCATAAACAATACATCCTAAGGAGTAGGAGAATTGATGTCCCTGAAGCAAACATGCAAAATGTTCCAAAACAGCCCATAAAAGGTAAGACAGTCACTACACCTGTACATATTCTTTCTAGATCAAACACTAATCCTTCTAACCCCATAATTGAAGATGTCTCTAATAATCAACCAAATGATAAATAGCCCTCCACTTCTCTTCCTTCCAAGGAAAATGTGGAAGAACCTCCATAAGTTGATTTAGGAGAACCAACAAACAATGATCTCACTCTTGAAAAGGAGAAAAACATAGAAAACACAGAAAATAGAGAGAATACTATTGTTCAAAATCCAAAAGCCCAAGTAGAAAAACCCTTTAATCTGGAAACTGAAGTAGGTAAGCTAAAAATTGTTGTTCCATTATCTAAATTAGCTAAACATGATGCTTATCGAACTCAAATCAATAGATCACTGAAAATTACTGGAACGGAAGAATTAGTTAATGGTTTTGATGACCAGCCTGAATTAATATTTGGCCTAGAAGTGAATGGAAAACATTTGGAAGGAGGAACTCCTCCCTTCTATGTGAGCTTAAACATACATGATAAAATCTTTCATAATGCCATGTTTGACTCTAGGTTATCTTATAACCTCATGCCCAAGTCTGTAATGGAAAAGCTAGACCTAGACATCACTAGACCATACAAAGATCTATTTTCTTTTGATTATAGTCAGGTGAGATGTTTGGGATTGATAAGGAACTTGTGTGTCTCATTGGTTCAATACCCTGCAAAAAAAACTTTAATGGATATAGTGGTAGCCGATATACCACCAAAATATGACATGGTATTTTCTAGATCACGGGGTGCTAAGCTTCAAGGATCTCTTTAATTGGATATGTCATATGCTACTATCTCGGTTTTTGGCCAACCTAAGAAACTATACAGAGAAACATTGATTAAATATGTAGTAAGTAGTTAGGAAAAACTCCAAAATTTTTCCATCTACTCAGTACACTCTAATATGGATACATTCATTATTTACAATGCAGAAAACAATCCTTCCAATACTTTAGAAGTTTTAGCAGCTGAACCAAAAGAAATTAAAAAAGAAAAATCAAGTGTTCACATCTAGGAATTATCAAATAACAAAGAAAAATCAGATGAGAATGACAAATCGAATCCCATTGTTAAACAAATTCCTACCACCCCTGACACCAATTATGAGTATGAAATTCTTTGGCATTTAGAATTTGATGACTCAGTCAATAAACTAGGGGCAGGAGCAGGAGTTTGGGTGTACAATTTAGAAAACAACCATGTTGAAGGCCATGCCTATAGATTAAATTTTAAGTGCACCAACAATATGGCAGAGTATGAGGCTCTCTTGCTGAGTTTTAAACTTGTTAAAAGATTAGGAAGAAATCAGAGTGTCTATCATAGGAGATTCAGAGTTAATAATCAAACAGATCGAAGGAAAATATTTAACTAGGGATCCTAGATTAGGGTATTATAGAGGAACAATTATAGAAATTCTCAACACTTTTATGGAAACTCAGCTTGCTACAATCCCTAGAAAGCACAACTTGCAAGCCCACAGCCTGGCCATGTTTGCCAGCACCTGCAAATTACATTTCAAACCTAATCATCAGTTTACTGCTGAAATTAAGCATAGACCAGCCATACCTAATAATCTGAAGAACTGACAGGTTTTAGATAGTGATGAGAAGATCAATAACTTTTTAATTTTAGATGAAGAGTTTTCTAACAGTTACATAGATGTTGATAGAGTTATTAATCCTAATCAAATAGATGAGGTAGAAATAGACATTTTAGAGGAAATTTCAATTAATATGCTTCATCCCACAAAATTCACACAAAAAGAAGTTCAAGACCTGAAAGAAATGGAGCTAGATGAAATAATTGAAGAAGAAACTGAATTTATCAACCTAAAGGACAATCATCTACCTAAAGGATTGACTCCTCTGTTTGATTCCAATGACATTCCCAAGAAACCTAAAATGGAACCATTAAAGGTAGATATTGAAGAGTACAACTTAGGAACTCAGGACAATCCATAAATGATAAAATTGTCAAAGTCTTTACCTCCTGATCAGAAGCTAAAGTATGTTGAACTTATAAGGGAATTCCAGGACGTCTTTGCCAGGAGTTATGAAGATTTGAAGTCCTACGACACCTCCATTATCCAGCATACTATACCTCTAAAGGAATCAAAAGCCCTTTAAGCAAAAACTCAGAAGAATTAACCCTGTGCTATTACCATTAATTGAAAAAGAAATTAAACACATGTATGAAGTAGGGATTATTGCCCCTATTAGATTTTCAGAGTGGGTATCTACTTTGGTGCCTACTAGGAAAAAAACTGGGGAAATAAGGTTATGTGTTGATCTGAGGAATGTGAATAAGATCTCTTTTAAAGATAACTATCCTTTACCCAAAATGGATCACATTTTGCAAAGGGTAGTGGGTTCTTCTAGAAATTCACTTTTAAATGGGTTTTCAGGATATAAACAAATCCTGGTTCATCTTGATGACCAAGAAAAAACTTCATTTACAACACCATGGGGCACTTTTATGTACATCAAGATGCCATTTGAACTAAAAAATGCAGGACCTACTTTCCGACATTGCCTTTGCCAAAGAAATTCATTATTTTCTTGTTATATATCTGGATGATTTAAGTGTTTTTTCTAAATCTGATCAATAGCATTCAGACCATCTCAGACAAGTCTTTTTAAAATGCAGGAAATATGGTATTTCTTTGAATCGAAAGAAGTCCTTGTTCAATATGGAGGAAGGTAAGATTTTAGGTAATATTATTTCCAAGGATGGCATTTGAATTGACCCTTCCAGGATCGAAGCTATACTACAGATACCTCACCTCATCCAAGAAGTATTAAAGAACTTCAAGCTTTCCTAGGGAAGATAATTTTTTTGAGAAGATTCATTTCTAACCTAGCTAAACTCATTAGATTATTAAATAACATGCTAAAAAAGGATTCAAGTATCAAATGAACAGTAGAAGCCAAGCAATCATTTGAAGAAATCAAAATGGCCTTAATTAGAACACCAGTCCTCACCAGTCCTCAATTTGATAGAGACTTTATAATTTTTTCTTTTGCATTAGAACATACCATAGTAGTTGTTTTATTACAAAAGGATGACCAGGGATGTGAAAAACTTATAGCCTTTTTTAGTAAAGCACTTAGAGATGCATCATTAAAATACAAAATCATGGAGAAACAATCTTTTGCACTTGTAAAAGCCATTAAAGACTTCAAGGTCTACTTATTATACTCTCATGTGATAGCTTATGTGCCTAATGTAGTTGTCAAAGACATCCTAACTTAGGGTGGAATTGATGGCAAAAGAGGTAAATGGATTGCTACCATCCTAGAGTATGATATAGAGATAAAACCTACAAAACTAATAAAAGGCCAGGGATTGGCCAAACTCATGGCAGAAACTAATTGTCAAGCCCTGGACATAAATGAACTGGATAATGAGTAGGAGATGGAAACTCCACAAATCAACCAGGCATTTTTAGAGTCACCTTGGTATGCTGATGTAATTTATGTTTTACAAATCTGTAGGCTCCTCCAGGGTTTTCCAGAACAAAGAATAGGTTTTTAAAAATGAAAGCTTCAAAGTTTTGTATCTTAGATAATACTCTTCTCTAGAAAAATCATGAAGGAATTTTATTGAATTGTTTATTTAAAGATGAAGCTGACAAGGCTCTCCAAGAATTTCATGTAGGAGACTGTGGTGGACACCTCTATTGGAATTCAACTGCAGATAAGATCCTAAGGGCTAAATTCTATTGGCCAACCTTGTTTGCAGATGTGAAGAAATTTGTGACTTCTTGCCATAAATGTAAAATCTTTGAAGGCAAGAGAAAGTTGTTACCCTTACCCTTAAAACCCATTTCCAGCGAGAAACATTTTCAACAATGGGGTTTTGACTTCATCGGAGAAATCCATCCACCCTCTTTTGGCCAACACAAATGGATACTCACTGCCACTGGCTATTTTACTAAATTGATAGAGGCCATACCCTCTAGACAGGCCAATGACACAGTGATCATAGGTTTCCTAGAGACCAGTATATTGTCCAGATTTGGTTGCCCTACTAAAATCATTACTGATAATGCTGCAGCTTTCAAATCAAAAAAATGATCAGTTTCTGAAATAAGTATCACATTACACTAGGCCATTTCATAGCCTACTACCCTCAAGGGAATGGATTGGCCGAATCCTCCAACAAGAGTCTAATTAATATCATCAAAAAACTGTTGGAAGAAAACAACAAAACTTGGAACAAAAAACTGATAAATGCATTATGGGCAAACAAGCTTACAACCAAAAAATCCATTGGAACCAATCCTTATGAGTTAGTATATGGCATGGAAGATGTGTTTCCTTCATCACTAGGTGTTCCTGTTATGAAAATACTCCAAGAAGCTAAAGTAGAACCTAATGATATTCAAAGAAGGATAAATCAGACTATCAATTTACAACAGACTAGGGAGGAGGTGTACCAAAGATCCCAAGTGTTGCAGGAAAAACTGAAGAAGATATTTGATAGAAGAACCAAGCAGAGGATTTCTACCTTGGAGATAAAGTGTTAAGATGGGATTCCAGAAGAGAGGATAAGGGGAAGTATGGGAAGTTTGACTTCCTATGGAAAGGACCATACATCATCTATTCTTTCAAAGGAAAAAATAGATATTTTCTTAAAAACCTAGATGGTACAAAAGCAGAAGAAGGACTAGTAAATGGTCAGATGTTAAAGCATTACTTTGATCCTACATACTAATATCACCATGTTCTTTATGTACATATTATATCCTTTGTAATGTTAAAGTGTTGATTGGACAGTAACATTTTGGAGTTGAAGCTCGAAGAGAAGGCCCTAAGCTTCAAAAGTATCACTATCATACATACAATAAAGCAGCAAGTAGAAGAATATTACAGAGCATAGTCAAAGTCATTCAAAGACCTCCGATCTACTATTCTTGACTTTCTACCATGAAGATCCATCCCCAAGTGGAGCCACTGTTATGCCCCTATACCAATAGGTGTCATATATCATGATTGACTTGATGAGCTATGTAATATGTTCATACCTTTTCTTGTTGCAAAGGTTTTCTATATTTGTATAGAAAATCAAAAAAATTAAAAAATGTAAAGAGGGTATACCATAAAAGAAAAATCAAATGGTGAAAAGAATAAAAAGATGGTCAAAAAATGAAAGAAAATGAACCCCAATAAAAAGAAAAGACCATGAAAGTGTGCAAGTCTAAATGGCACTACTTTTTTACTTTTTTTATAATAAAAAATTGTGTACAGCTTGTCACCTATGCCACAATTCATGAATAGTCAAATAGTTTAAGCTTAAATAGTTCATATTTTCAATTTCATGTTGTAGAAATAGAGAATAAAGATCTAACCAAATAGTGTAATCTTGGAAGATAAGTAGATAGGTAGAGTGAAAAAGGAACTCAATAGTTTAATTTGAGCCCTTGGATGTAATAAGTGTAGACTTAGATAGGCATAACCATGTAAAAGAAAAGAAATTTTGAGAAGGGTTTGCCAGCCTAAGTGCACCCTAATAAAGAAGTGAAAATGCTAGGGTAAAGTAGGTAGGGTAAGTAGATGATGGTTGCAGAATAAATGTGTGGTGAATGATAAGTCTAAATGTTTAAATCTTTTACTGTCATCACTATGCAAAGGCATATATCACATTGAAGGCACATCAAGCAAGAAATTTAAAAAATAATTAACTTCTTTACTCATTTCCCCTAAATTTTCACTAATCTCCCCTAAGTGTCAAGGTATCTATCAAGTTAGAGGGGCTCAAAGCATTTCTCTAAATTTTTGAGGGACCGGACCGTCAGCCCAATCATTTATAATACCTTAGGCACTTAAGCTCCTTCACCAATAATCATGCCCCCTCATAAGTTATTCATTTCCCTAATAAATCTTTTCCTAAGTAAAATCCTACTTTACTTAGGGAAAATAAAACACTTTCCATACAAACCCTCGTGTTCACTTAGCCTAAAGTGAAATATATATATATATATATATATATATATATATAATAAATATATATATATATATATATATATATATAATATATATATAAGATTGTTTTAAACTTAGCACGCATTTCACAAAGTCACACTAACCACTAATCAACATTATTATGTAATTCCCTCATATAAAGCAACATTACCCATTTCCTATTATTATAAAACTACAAAAACCCCAAATATTATATATCCCGCCCCTCGGTTAAATATAACCATATACCAAGCAATAAACAGAATTAATTAAATAATCCGTGGTTAATTAAGAACCTGACTCTTGCCCAAAATGCCCCTGATATGATTAACTCCTTTGATTATACTGGGCCTGCCCTCCGTTAACCTTCCACCACTTCATCTCCTCGACAGCTGTCTGATCGGATCTCGTAGATCTGACGGTTATCGCGCATATCACACGGGCCTCCACGGTCGACCTTTAGCGTGTGATGGTGAGTGGTTCAGTGAATAGTACCATCGCTACATGTCACACAGTGTATGGAATCGTGCGGTCCTCCCTAAAAACCACTTCCCTCCTGGAAGCAATGCGATGAAACCCACTTACCACCTACCATAAATGACAAAATGGCCCATCATTCAATTGATACCAACTGTCACTGTCGTTAACCCACCAATATCAACCATTTACCCATTTAAACACAAAAACCCCAGTGTTTCTCGTTTTCACATGATTGTGCAGTAAAACCCTATGTAACCCATCTGCACCATTTGAAGCCTCTGTTAACCAATTCGAGCATGATTTACCTTATGAAAATCATTTTAGACTCAATCCACATACCTTTCAAGCTCAAATGAAACCTTTTCGACCTCCCCTGCAAGCCAATGATTTCTTAACATTTTTTTTTTTGTTACAGGTGATCAGAAGACCACAACCTTATATACACAGTCTTAATACTAGTCATAAGACCTGTTTAGTCCAATATTGTTATCAAATATATTTAAATAGAGATGGAAGATAAACCATACAGTAAAAATACAAGCAAAGGAAACATGAAATTAAATGATCTACTGTTGAAACAGACAGTAAACACCTAAACTACACAGTGAAGGCAAAAGGACACAGTAAAGAATAGTCAAAGTGTATTAGGATTAAAGAGTACTAGATTGAAGACCAAGTCAAGTAAATCAGCTAGCATGAAGATAAACTACAGAGAAGATAGTTACAAAACAGAGTATACAAATTCATGTCAAAGTGAAGATAGATGAAAAGCAGAGCAGTAAAAGTAAAAAGTAAACAGTAAACAATAAAAGTAAACATGAAGACATTAAGGGTTAAACAAAAATGAAAACACTTTCACCAACTACAATGAATTTTATCCAAAGTAAAAGTGAAAAACAATTGAAAGGAATTTAAGGTTAAAAGATGAAATCAGAGCAGAAATGGTACATTCTTCAGAAATTTCCTATTTAAGTCATCGTTTTGCATAAACTATTGTAGCCAATCTAGGAAGTATTTGGAGAAACGGGAGGAGGTTTTGGTTCCTAACACGTTATTTTACAAAAACCTATCTCACTATTTACACAAGTATTACTAAAATGGAGATAAGTGCATGTCTTCATAGCCTATTTTTCAATTTGTGCAAAGTCCTGTTTTTGACATCTTTTTGCAGAGCATATTGTGGACAGCTGGAGCTGAATTTTGGGGAAATGAGAGATGTTTATCTCAAAAACATTCTTATATACAATAATGTCTTTCACTTTTTACATATGTAGCTCGAATTGAGATATCCAAGCATATCATTGGACCCTAAGTTTGCAGAATTTCTGGGGTAGAATGCACAAAGGAAGGATGTAGTTAGTGACTGGGATTGCCTCATCATCTAATAAGAGTTGCTATCAAGTTCGAATTTATCTTCTTTGTCATCATAAATCCATAGAAATAGTTCCAAATAGATTCATTAGTTTTGAATGTCCTTTATTTAAGTTCTATTATTGTAAAACCGTTAGAGATATTTGTAAACCAATCTTGATATTTTTTTCAAGATATTTCAGTTTAGAAATTGTATAAATACTTCTTCATTTGAATTATTTTGGGTGGATTCTTTGACATTTATGTAGACTTATTATTTTGGAATAAAAGTGATTTTGGAAAATTCTTGTATGGATGGCTGGATGAAGAAATAAATCAAAGGACTTTTTACAGGAATCATGTGTCAAACATTGGACAAATAAGTATTCTATATCTTATGTGTTATTGTTTTTTGGTTTAATATTTTATTGTGTTTCATATATGAATAATAAACGAAAAAGTATATTTCATAAAGTGCTTTATTTCATTTTGTCTTTAAAATCGTTTTTATTCTAAATGTTTTATTCTAAGCCATCATAGGCAGGGAATTCTTAACTGCTTCTTGCTTCTTAGTTTATCATTGTAGTCATTTAATAAGAAATTTTTAATTTCTTTTTATTAGTGATCACCCAATTTCCCTCCTCTTAAAACTTGTTGAAGGATTCTTAATTTCCCTTTTTCCCTTTTAAGTCCATTTCACCCTTTTAAGTTACCATTTGTTTCTTGTTGACTATCTTGCCCTGTGAAACCCTCTTTTGTTGAAGAAACCTAATCCAGTTGAGCCATCCTCAACTGACTTCATAGCCCAATGGCCTGAAATACTCTATTCTATCCATCTGCTCTTGAATTCCACCACCAAACACAATCAAAACCCCCAAGCTTTCATAAATAGCCTAATATCTCATAAAACAAAGCTAAATCTTAAAGAGATAACCCTCTTTGAGTATAGATTGGCTAGATTCTATACTTAAAAGTTGGTTTGTGGTTACCTCAAACCCCTTTCCTTCTTCTAACAACTTCAAGGAAAATCTAAGTGATAACACACCCAACTCAAGCGTCAACGACCACAAGAGAAGGCAGCGCCACGAAAGAAAACCAAGGCATCAAAGAAATCGTTCAACCCAATCACCCTTACTGAGGGTGATTTGCACGATATTAGAGAAATAGTGAGGGATGTCATTACGGAGGCCTTCCAATAGTTTGGAGAGAAGTAGCAATTGGTATTAGGGGATCTCCAAACATATTTTTAGGAGTTGCAGGCTCACACTCCACAAGCTGGCATAGTGTCCACCAGTCTCGTGATCAGCACTTCAACTGCTGCGCAAATGTTGCGCAAAAAGGTGACCAACATGATAGTGCTACTAGATGGGGCACTTACTATAGAAAATGAGGCCAACAGGCCCATGGTAAGCAGCCTAAAAGGAGTGGGATTGAATATTGCTGCACTCCCTCGAGAGACACTCCACCTCTTGGAGGATGGAGTCACTGGGGAACTTAGGGCCTAAGAGAGTCGCGCTCTGTAGGTGATGAGTGAGAAGCGCATCAACATCAAGCAGTTGGGCCTACAACACAATAAGGCAGTGGAAAAAAATAAGCAGATCATGTAGGTTGTGGAGAAAGCGAGCCGAATGGTCCCAAAGTTGAACATTCAGGCAGAAGAACCTCTTGAGGCGTGCATCCGCAAATTGTCCACAGGGGTACGTGACGCTTAGACAAAGATGGCCAGGATTTAGCTGGAACTGAACCTACAGATCACAAAATTGCAATTGAGGGCTCAGCCTTCAACCCCGACAAAAGTTAGGGAACAATGTGCCACCACTGTTGCAATAGCAATGGTGGCAGTCAACAGTGTAGTAGCAGACTGCACACAATTTTTTGTACAGTCATTCGAGGTCCTGACCACCCTGCAAAAGGACCTAAATGTAGAGCACCTAGAGACAGAGGTGCACGAGCTACAATAAAGGTATGATAAGGTCAAAGGGACCACGTAGACAGTCGCCCTTACACATCGGCTTGCACGGATGTAGGAGGTAAGGTTTCTTAAGGAACAGGTGGATGTTGCTTGGCACAAAGAAGCAGTCTTAAAAGTGTGCCTATAGCCATGGATAGATGAGGCATATACGATCATAGCTTCCATTGAAGGAAATATTGTGACACTGCAGGCAACGCAGCAGAAGATTCAGGGTGGCAGTTCAGTGACAGTCACTGAGCAGAGAGTGGAAGAAGTCTAGCAGGCGACCACTTAGTGCACTGCTAAGGTTGCGGACATCAAAACAGAGTTGGGAGATCTTTATGGTAAGATCTCCGTGCCTACAGAGTGACTCGAGGGTAAGTCATGATGTTTGTGTTGGGGTCTTTTTGGGCGCGAGATCCCCCAAGGATAGTTTTGGGGCTAAAAATCCATATTTTGGTCAATTTTTTAATCCAAGTGTAAATACTCCACATTTTGTGGTCGCGGAGCACGTAGGTGTTAAAGAGTCATAAGGTTGTTCGCCCTTATTTTGGAATTGTAATGTCAGTTGTAAAATATCTACCCATGGTCCGTGGACCATGGGATTATATAAATAGAGCAAATATCTAAGTAGATAAGGAGAGGGAACATGTAAAAAAGTCATAGCTTAGGGCAAGAAGTCTAAGTCTTGAGTTTTAGTGTAGGTAGAGGCTCTGCAGCTGAGTGCGCAAAGGCCTAGGGTAGAAATCCACAGCTAAGTGCGTGGACCGCTGCAGCTGAGTGTGCAGGGTGGGTCGAGTCTATAATCATATGAAATTATCAATAAAGAGAAGTATTCTACAATTTCTGCATCTTTATTTCATGCTTATGAATCTTGTTATGTTGGGTATGAATTTCACTTATAATGCTTATATGATGCATGGATGTATATAAATGTGTTGGTTAAGTGAATGCAAGTAAGAACTTCTGTTTACATGAAGCTAACTAAGATTGATTAATAAGATAAGTAAGACACTTAGCCTACTTTGGGAGGTATCGCAATTCACTTCCCTATCAGCGCGAAATTACCTTAGCCCTAGGTTAGGGCTGTGTGAAAGTCGATTGTACTATTTCATAAAGGTGCTGAAGGGTGGACCAAAGGACTAAGAAACCTACGTGAAGGCAGGTATAGCCAGAATAAACCAACATCACAACCATCTCAAGGGTTTGGAAACTTGGTTCTAGCATCTCCCCATATTTTTGCGAGTGAGACTTTAGTCTGCGCTTAGCAAGCTGATGGTGAAAGGGCCAGCAGTGTAGGGATTTGTTTGGCTAACTAACGTTGAACCTGTATCAGGCCCCCCTTAAGCTAACAGTTACCTTGGTTGATTCTTCGACTACTAGAAAGCGTCGCTAGTTATTTTGGGACATTACCCGAGTACCCATGATACGAAATATTTGTAAGGCCTAGTTACTTTGAGAATGCAAAGGATGAATAGGTCTTCATAGGATATTTTATCATATGCAAAAATAAATGAAATCTAATTTGTTTTTATTGATCACATAGCCTAAAGTTAAAGGGAAAGTAATCATTTTATTTTTGCTTTGTTTTTTGTATGTGATATATTTGGTTTGAGAATCATCTCCTTCCCTCAATCACAAAAAGTATCACACACTCTAGTTGACACCATAGGGGACCCCATGGCTCCCTGTCAATCTAGACATTTTGAGAATCTCCCTCCACTACGAGGAGGACTGCTAGGTCACTCACCCTTTAGGTGCAAAAGACACCATACAACTACGTTATAGGATCTTATTTTATCGGTGAAAATTTGCTTGGAACTCCTCATCGTCAAAGTACCCCATTCACTACCCCTCAAGGGAGCCCCTAAAAGTCCCCTCCTAGGAGTCCACACGATCCTCACTAGGTTAACTATCATCATTAGGGAACCCCCATACACATAGCTATCTCAAATCATTTCGAGATTTCAGACAACTCAAAAGTACTATTTTTAGCTTCTTTAAATCTTCCTGATTTAAGCAGGCTAACCAATGACCTGACTACACACGACTAGAATTGGCCACCCATGTCCACCAAGCTCCCTTTAGACATTCCAAAATTCAAAGGGAAGTAGAGAGAAGACCCAAGAAATCATGTCATGACCTTTCACTTGTGGTGTTCATCCAATAGTATCACAGATGATACTATTCAATTACGACTATTTCAACACACCCTTACAAGGCCCAAAACTAAATGGTATATTTACCAACCTTATGCATCACATGGGAGCTTTAGTTCCCTAGCCACAACATTCCCAACATTCTTCCAGCTCTAAGTCCATCACAACTTGGGCCTGGAAATCCTCACCCACTTCAAACAAACACCTTCTATACACATATAAGATCATATCCATGTGTGGCAGAAACACCGTAGCTTGCGTAAATCATATTTTGAAGACAAAGTCCTCCTCGACTTGTTTTTGAGATCTGTCACATAATAAATATCAAAAGATGTGGAAAATTCATCCCCACAAAACAAGGAAGAGGCCATTAGCAAAGCTAAATACATAGAGCTTATATACACTAAGTATGGATACCTCTACCATGTTCTTCTGGACGCCCCACGCTTGTAAAATTTTAAAGAGACACCAAGCGCATTCGATGTTGTTGATGGATTGATTGTGACAATAGCCCAAAATCACCCTATAAACACTTTCCAGTACTCTAGATACAATTATAGTGGCCAACCATTTGGTTCCATAGCAACACCACACCACACAAGATATTAGCTTGGACAACCTATGCCTATGCAGAATCCTACTATGCAAGTTAACTAATATCAGCTAGCACATGATGGCTAATAACCTCCCACACAAGGTGGACCATACCCCCATAGGAACATGGAAGAGATTCCTACCTACCAGAACTCATATGCCAGTTAGGGACAAGGGAAAAAATACTTCTCTTTCCATGCACCTCAATAGAATAACCCACCAACATAAGCTACTGTGGGGGTTAATCTAGTGCAACCTTCTCCCACTTAACAACAACAATCAAATGAACATAGCTAACCCATCTAATGTTGCTAAGAAAAAACAAAAGATAAATCCAAAGGGATAGCCTGGATAAGGGGGCATAAATCAATAACAATGTCTGCGGGCACCAACTGAGGGAAACCCCAACTGTAACCAAAATCAGGGACCGACTAATAAAAATAAACAAAGGAAAAACAAGAATACAAGTCTATGAACTAATCATGCTTGTTCCATTTGTGGTGAGTATGGTCATTACACCCATCACTGTCCTAAACTCCTTGAGTTGAAAAGGATGAAAGAGTGTGGGGGGAAGGGGGGAAAAGCCAACAACCTGTACTGATGCAACATCTCTTCCTGCATCAAGGAGTCATAAACACTCAGCAAAATCTCCCAAAAACACCATAACCCTTCTGGAGGAAATTCCCAAAGTGTCTTAAACCACAACATTTACATGGCAGGGGAAGACATTCTCCTGCATACACATAACCAAGAGTACATAACTCCACCAGAAACCAATCCTTCAACCTCAACTAATGAAACACATACAACAACTTATAATATCTCTCGACACACCATTGATGCCATCCAAAATATGGTTAAAGGTCCTTTACGACAAGCTGGGCATAACTCAAAGGATGCTCACAATTATAACACAGTTGATGACTTAGCCCAAATTCCTTCAGCTATGTCAACATTGAAGTTTTGTAATAATTCCCAAACCAATGGAAATCCTTACTTTCCACATTAGGAGAAATTGATCCTACTAATTCTCATTTAATGGTCTTTGACTTGGATAAATCCACCCCACATCTACCATCATCCATCACTTTTCAAATTCTAGTCTCAGTCCAGAATATCACCATCAACCTTTGCATAGTTGACAAAGGGGAATCCACATGTATTATGTCAAAAATAGTTTGGAAAAACTTGGATCCTCCAAAATCAAACCATCTAACATCACTCTCATAGCGTACGATAGGAACCCTTCTATTCTCGTAGGCTTATACCAAGGCATTCCAATACAAATGGATAGTAAAACCGTTCTCTAAGACATTGAATTATTAGACACATAGTTGGATTATAATATCCTTCTGGGATGAAGATATATGTATGAAATGTCAGCAATAACATCTTTCGTATTATAGGTAATGATGTTCCTCAATGATAGGAAAATTATTACAATTGACCAACTCACATATTATGAGAAGAAGACATTAAATGCACCTGATGATGTGCTACATTTCATCGGATCTTCTCCTGAATTGGTCACAACTTATGATGAATTTGGCCTCAGTCAATTTAAGCCATCAATGCTCCTTGGGACATTCCCAGGGGACCCACCTGTGATAGAGGATATCCGTCCAGCCACAAGAGCCCTAGTGTGCATGATGAGTTCACCAAATTCCCATCAAGATCAATAACCAGTTTCAAATACCAACAACAATGTTGTTCCTTAACCTACTTTATTACCATATCATATCACCCAAACACCCTTCTTATTCCCTCCACTTGGTTTTGTCTTGCACTAAGTCATTTCAATGCTCTCATTGCCCAGCATGGCTATGGCGATACTGGTTTGGTATCTTTCCCCTCAAGTCATGTCAGAAATCTCAGGTATCACCTCAATAGGTGTCATTCTTCTACCTCTGCGGGACCTCCCAAAAGGAAACACCTACACCAACACCAGTTGGTGCTAGAAAAAGGGATAAGAAAAAAGGAAATTAGGGGGAAGCTTCAAACACTGCCTTTTATAGGGTAACTCCACCTTGTTCTTTGTGGGAAGTAGTTGGGCACCCCACCAATATGTGCCTTGAGTTAGGCGAGGTAAAATATCTTCTACATGCCCCAAAAGTGCCAATGAATCCCCCTCCCCTTGTTGGTGAAAAGAGCACACTCGCACATTATAAGGGATTGCGAACCAACCATGCATGTGTCATATGCATGGAATATAACATTATAATCATCATTTCCCTGAAATCCCTCAATTTCAAGATGTGTTAAGTGCGCTCGTCCAATCTAATACTGTGATCCCATCACTACCCACACATGATGGGTCTAAAACCATTTTTTATGTCACGAGGGAAGAAGATTCTTGCTCATATCCCCCTTCTAGTCCCTTGACCTCCCACCATGCTTGGAGACAACTAGAATTAGTGACATCCCAACATACCTCCACGTGCGGTTTATGTGACGAATCAAACCATTTCATAAACCAATGTCCCTGAGCTAAGTGAATTTAGGAGGTATTACCTTAAACTACACCCCAACCTGAGAAACAAACCCATATGCAAGCATCATAGATGCCACATTTGTTCAAGAAACCATCATACCCGATGTTTCCCACACCTTTCCTGATTATATGAAATGTTGGGATTTATGCAGCGATCCATTGCTACGAACTTTGATATAGTCAAACCAGATACCCAATCCCGGGATAACACCACACCAGTGGGGGATGCAAGATATAGGTCTATATTATCCATATTCAAAGAAAAAAACATATCTAAGCCAAATCCAAGCACCAATCAATGTGTCAACCATCGCCACCATCGGTCTGGATCTAGAAAGAAGACAAAACAACCTTAGGACACTTTATAAAAATCACCCCAAACTTGTACCCTATGTGATAGACCTAACCACCTAGTAAATCAATACCAGGAATTGGAAAATATTACAACTGTAACTTGTTGGTCCATAGTCTATGGCCTAGCCGCATTAGACATTCACACCATCAGTATCACATCTTCTCTCAAGGACACTATACATGGAACTATCAATAACTTCCATGTTTTCGAGCAACTAGAGCAGCATTGAGACAAACTCACATTGGGAAAACACCTCATCCTAATACTAATATCCAAATGCTTCCGACACTAAGGATTTTCCCACCTCATGACACCAATAAAGCATCATCATCTCACATTATGGATGATATTTATGCCCACGAAATTTATAGTATTAGAACTAGCCCTATGTGTAGTATTTGCACCAATAACTCTCATAGTTCTGAGACATGTCATATGTTGCAAACATTTAGACAACTTAGGATTCAACATCAACCTCATCACGAGGAAGAAAATTTTACCCTTTGGACACCACCTAGGTTGTGATAACTTCCTCCCCCTCATTATCAACCTACCATTACGAAAATTCTACCACCACCTAATGCCGATGACACACAAAATCACATATGATTCATTTCCTCGTCTATAGGAACCATGATTTGTGTTGTCTGCTCAAAATTTTTTGGTTTTGAGACTATTAAACCCACCACACTGGTGGTACCCCAACTGATGGTGCATACCCATCCTATCTGCACATTGTCAACTTCACTAGGTTCTATGACATAAAGCACCAAATCAATTCTTGCTTGTCGACCAACATAGCTAGGCATGAACTCCAACCTTAAGGCCCTACACAACCCAATTCAACAATAGATAATTAATTTCATTCAGACCAAGATATTATAGAAGCCATGAAGAAACCTGAATGTCCATGGGATGCCATGAACCATCGCTCATACTTTCTACCTGGAAAATCATGTGTGCCTATTGACACACCTAGCCTTGATATTTGTGCCATAGAATCAAAATATTTCCTGCCTCCAAGACATGTATATTGTTTTAATAATCCCATCCTAACACCAGATGTATTCGAGGAAGGGAACCTGTTGAATATCTCAACTATCATTAATGTCTATATTTCAAACAAAGCTGGCATAGACAAATAGATGCCCCTTGGGGCAAAATTTTCTAAAGAGGAGGTGGGCTCATACACGAACCTGTTTAAAAAATATATGGCCATCTTTTGAATGGTCTTACTCAGAAATTCTAGGCATCAATCCCACCATCATGGAGCATCATAATGACACCTGGCCTCATGCTCACCCCATTAGGCAAAATCAACATCAAGTCCACCCTTTCAAAGAACGATTCAGGTGCACCTTCCAATGTTTTTTTTACATCCTTCTTTTCAGTTCCAATATTGTTGTGCGCAAATGTTTTCACTTGGGTTATTGGATTTTAAAGTTGTAGGTTATCAAATGTTTCTCAACAAACTAATTCCCCTGGTGCCAATTAACAGTTAAGGTATCGATCTTTCCTCAACATGATACGATTCCTCTAGAAGCTTTACATAGCCTGACATCATTTATCTATAATACACCATAAGATCCATCATCTCGACCACATTTACCACCACCTCTGCTTGTGCAAGGTAAACATCTACATTGGTTAATAGAGCCTACCCACTCATGGATTACCTCATGTTATAGACACACACATATTATTTGTAATCCATGACCATCTACTACGGCCCGGAAGCCATCTCACTTGCATGCCTTGAAGATCAACCTCATTCCTCTTCTTCATTTATTGTTAACCAACCCTACTCCCAGGCCACCTTATTCATTTACGAAGGATAAAGACGAACAATCTTCCACATTCTACATTGGGCATATCACCCCTCCATACAACATAGGCTCATTTTCATCAATTCATCTACCTCACCAACCTAGCACCGAGACCAACTAATGGGGCCCCTGCCCTTCACAAAATACAAATTACCTCTATCATCATGTAGGTCATTCTTCCATGGGGCACACATCTCCATACATAAGTCCCTAGACTCCCTTGGTCAGAGCTCGCATATAACACACATTCATTCACCCTATTCATGCCAATCATAACATACTCATACCTACCCTGGATTTCTCACTGACTCTAGTGATGAGCCAAGGTATTGCAACAATAATGTTGCAACTCCTAGAGCTACTGGGTTTACTTATCAACCCAGGGCTCGTACAAACTTGGAGGTGATAGTGCTATATGCACAAGTAAAAGTGAAGATACTGCTTGTTGTCACTACTCATCTGGCAAGAGACCCCAGGGGTTCCAAGCCAGACTTCTATAGGGTCAAGAGAAGCTTAATTCTTTGATGGAAGGAGAGCAAACCTATTTTAAGAGAGAGCTACTCTACTGCAATAATGAAGAGAACATCATGAAATTCTTAAACCATACCGTAACCTAACTAACCAATAAAATAGCTATGCTAAGAAGAATTTCTAAATTAACACTAATCTCATGCTAATTATCTAAGTTGTAGAAGTAAAGAGCATAAAAACTCGACTAAGGTGTAAGCAAAGAAACTTAGGCTAAATCGGTTTGTAAGCGTAAAAAACAATCAGAGATCGAAATCAATGAAAGGAAGACATGATAGAGAAACAATGCATAAGAACCATTGGATCAGTCAGGTGAAAGGCAAATGAATGACAAATAATGGATCACAAGAGGTTACATCGATAGATGGGCAAACAGGATTAACCAAGAGGGTGAACAGTGGAGATCTTACCACGAAGGTTTAAGTGAATGGATGGATGAACAAGGGAACAAAGTAGATGAACAACTAAGATCTTATTGAGCGGGTGAAGTCAAGAGATGGACAGTTGAGGCTAACAAGAGTGATGAACGGTTAAGATCTTATTGCGTGGTTGAAGTAAAGAGATGTATGGCAAGGATCATATCGTAGGGAAAAGAAATGTGCGGAAGTGAGGAAACGGGTTTTTAAAGTAGTAAGTAGTTTCTCATGCGCCCTTCAAGTTGTAAGTAATATTTGGAAATTTTACATGATTAGCCTTACTGTGTGACCCCTAGCATGAGAAAACCACTTTTCTTGCGTGTTCTCAGGTGGATAACGTTCGTGCACTAATCCGTGCGAGATTGTACGATAGCCATTGGATTAGGTGGGGATGATCAATAGTGGAGATTAGCCAAGCTAGTTGGTGATTGGGTGAAGCTACAACTATCGGATCAAGCAAGGAAGATTCATGGTGGGGTTTAAAGTTCCTAAAGGTGTGGTGGTGATGTGATGGCCATCGGATCAGGTGAGGCAGATCGACAGTCGGGACTTAAAGTTCATAAAGTGAGTGGTGGACTCCACACGAGGTGGCAGTTGGAGAAAATAGTGAATCAGATGGTGATTGTGAAGGTTTGTTGGTGATCGGACGATGAGGAAGCGATGCATGAGGAACGTGCTGGAGGTGGTTTCAAATGAAAATGACATAGAAAACCAGTGTGGGTGAACAAATAACTGCATTAAATAGTGAACTCCATAGCCCATGCGAGAACCAAAGACCTGTGTTTTTGGGGCTGCTGAAGAGTATCTTCCTCAATTCATGTTCCCAGAGGGAGGAGATGAGGTCGAGACACCTGTGCACAACCTAATAGTGATCTTTTTCCTCTAACTAACCTATGAACTGAAAGAAGGCATAAATGGAAGCAAACTACAACACAACCAATCTAATCTATGCTATTGTAATGAATAATGCAGCTACCTAAGCAGATAACCAAAAAGACCATGAATCCTACTTAAGCAACTGAACAAAACCATAAAGTTATTTAAACAAATAAATAGAACCAGAAAACTACTTTGAGAAAATAAAAAGAATAGAATTATATACTAGCATATATGTAGAATGAAGAGAATTTTTGGCTTCTTGGGTTGGGCCCTAACCCAAGAGCTTCAGTCCTCAGAGTTAACTCAGAGCTAGCTTAAGCAGAACACATTCTTATTATAAAAACCAGGATTCTTGTACTTGATGATAGGTACTTATTCCATCTTCCAAGGGGATTTTATGGTGAGATTTTGTAAGATTGTGAAAGACCCATATTCGACATGATTTTCTTAAGTGTGACAAATTGATGTGTAACAGATTTCCCCTTAAAGTACAAAGTCAAAACTAGAATGATGGTTGAAGTGCTTTCACATGCAAAGGCAAGGATCAATGAATCACTGTTTGGAGACCTAAAAATAAAAAATGAAAGGGGTTATAGTACAATATCATTATCATTACTGAGATAGGAATTCCCATAATTATATGGAAATGTACACATATCCATGTTAATAACAAACTTAGTATGGACGCAACCATCAAATATGGATCCACTTTACAATGATGAATATTTATAACTCCAACAACCTATTTATATAAACAAGATCTAGGGTATTCATCTTCTATCAATCCATCTGAAGTACGAATATAACCATGTGAATGAATTTCTTGAAGTCGAACATGGTAGAGGTCATTTGATTACCAGATGATGATGAAGACCATTAATGGATATGAGAGAAACCACCAATAATGAAAATGGTTCTCAAGGTACTCAATTACAATCTACAGGGTGTGAATAAGTGTCTTGAGGTCGAACATCCATAGAATCATTTGATCAAAGATCAATGATGATAACCTATTGTTAGAAGTGAGAAACATGCCATTGAGGCATGAAAACTCCAAGGTAACAAGGGAGGTTTCTATATCAACTTCCTAGATAATGAGTTGATGTCGATAGGAAGTGACCCATCATAGGAGGTCATATAATATGAAACACATGTCAAATTTTGAAGAATAAATTAGGAGTAATTTAGCACTGACTTAGGGATGATTGACGTGATTGAAGGAAAATATTTCAAAGTAATTTTGACTATGGTTGGAATTCTCTTGAACATACCGACAACAAGAATTTTTGACTTGGAAACTTTGACTCAAAATTGGACCAAAGACTAATATGAAGACTTTCAATGAGGTATGATTAATTGAGAGGAAAATTAATTTCCCAACCCTCACATGAATGATAGTGTCATGTTCAGGAGTGACATACTACCTTTACAAAATACAAAGGATAAATGTTCCTTTCCAATTTCCCCCCACCATTACTGGAAAGGACCTCTTTATTTTTACACAATCTTGAGAAGGATAACATATGCTTGTAGTATAAGCTCATCCTTCAAATATATTCTTCAAATTAATTTTAACGAACCCTTTGAAGGAGTGGTTCAGTGTTATCATGCTTGACGATCCCTTCATTGCTTATGCTTTACGAGTCTAGAGCAAGGGTAAATTGATTCCTTTTTCACATTTAGATAGTTTGAAAAGGAGATAAAAGAAAAAAAATCCATAATGTTCTTTTTGTAAATTTACTCCCTTGGGCCTGGAAAAAGTCTAAAATAATGCAAGGGAGAACTCTTTTAGTCATGATTTACTAAGGTATATCTTTTTCACAAATAGTCTATGTAGTCTGTAAAAGGGGTAAACTTATACTAGGTAGACATTTCTTCATATATTTTTACGAGCATGAAAGAAACAAGTTTTCTTGGAAATATTTTAATATTTTGAGAGTCTAAAGAGAGCTTAAAGAGGACTCTTGGGGGTTCCTTTTTCATTCAATCCTAATGAGCCTAAAAAAGAAATAAAAGTATACTCAGTAACATATTCTCATGTATTTACAGGCATGAGAAAGAACAAAGATTAAGTTTAAGATAAGTTTCATTTTTACACAAGCTTGAAACAAAGAAAAAACCATGCTTAAGATAGGTTCCATGCCCCCCAGTGTAATGGTAAAGGCTAGTGGCTTAATTCTAGCATGATGACTAGAGGCACATGCTCCCTAATATTCATTTGATTCACTCAAGTAGACTATTGGTTACTAATAGGTATATGAAATGAAGATTCATTTACGAGATCTCAGTCAAAGAATTGAATGAATTAGAGGGGGGTTTGTTTCATTTTTTAGCGATATTGGAATAGGAAAAGAACTATGCTCATAACACCTTGTTTCATTTTTTAATGAGATTGACACAAGAAAAGGAACTATGCTCAAGGCACCTTATCATGTATTCCAAGAATACAATGCTCTCGAAGGCACACAACTCGATCATGGATTCCAAGATGTCTTCATCAGATTGAAAAAAATTCCTCTGGAAGGAATACATGTCAAGGGACTCAATAGGGATAGGAAGATCATAATTCCATCATTTCCATTTGAAGGGTCCATCATATCATTTACTGTATCTAAAGTAGTTGAGAATACAATGAGAGTATCTCTTTCATCAGCAAGTGAAATAATGGAACAAGTTTCCACATAATTAACTTGTGGGGGGTAGATACCACATAATTAACCTGCATATAAGGAACATTTAGGACAATTAAATAGTTGGCAGTCAGATCAGGACCAATGAATGAAATATGATCAATAATCATAATGTTTCCATTATGAGGGAAATACCTCACAGGAAAGAATGTGGACAAAACATCTTTGATGTCATAGACATAGTCTAGCCCAAGGAGAAAATTGAAATCCAAGGGGCCTTGGACTACAATGACATCAATATAGACCATTTTACCTTCCAAGGTAATCAGAAGATGAGGAAGGATCCCTAAAGGTTCATTGAATATTATGTTAAAAGCCAATAGATTCTAAATCATCAACACAAGATGAGGGGAACCTAAAGCTTGCCAAGTGGTTGAGGATAAAATGTTAAAAAAATAACCTTTGTCTAAAATAGCGTGATGCACGTTCTTATCACAAGCCTTCATAATGATTTGGAAAGGGATGCAAGAAGGGAAATGTGGCTCTGTTAGTTTATTCCAATCAAAGGAAATGATATCAGTACTTGGAGGGGGTTTCATGGAAAAGAGTGAAATGCCCCTTTGTGTGGTGGAATTTGAAGTAACAAGAAGAACTTGAGTGAGATTAACTTCACTCTCTAAGGGGCGAGTAGGATCAATCGAAGATGGAATCGAGTAGAACACTTCATCAACCTGAGTGATATGATTTTCAATCTCCAAGGGAAGAGTGGGATTGAACTAAAATCGAATCATATTGATCACTTTGTCAACTGACAATAGGTTGGGAGAAATCTTACAATAACCAGTTGGAAGTTCATTATTAGAAGCAATAAGATTTTCCAACAATTTGGAGGAATTATCCATATGAGGGAAAAGGTGAGTTTGATGACTCCCTTCACATAACTGACAAGGTAACGTAGCCTTACCATTTTTCCCTGGAATTTTACAATCACGGCTTGATGAATCAATAACAAGTTGATGAGAATCTTCTGACCACACTTCTAACACTCTAGGTATACCAGGAAAATCGTTAAGAAGGTGGTCACCCATACAAAAATTGAAAGGGTTAATGGGCTTGCGACATATGTTGGAGGGTTCCTCAACATTATTAACACTCATAACAATGGTTGGTTGGTTGGGTCCTTTCTTATCCTGCTTCTTCTTCTTCTTAACCTTTTGGTTATTATCGTTAAGACTTTCACTAGGCGAAGAAGAAGAAAGGGAAGAAGACATGATGGGTGAATAAGCTAAAGGATCAACATGAGGTTGGTGTTGTTGAGATGAAGAAATTGGTTGAGGTGGAAAAATTTGAGTATTTGGGACCAAATAAGTTGAAAGCAACCATATAGGTAAACCTATCGTGAATCTAGGAAGAGACAATGTAGCCATGTAAGGAGGAATATCATTTCCAAAGCAAGGAAAAGGACTAGGATCCCCATTAAAAGGGGTTTCTTGATTGGTAAATTTTGGAACTATTTCCATAGAAAATTTTGATTATGAAATTTTAACAATGTATGATAGTTAAATTCACAATTTAAATCAATAAAATAAACAATAGCAATGAAAAGGGTCACTAGGTATTAAAGATTTACCATTTTGCTGTGAGATGCTATATACCATTAGGTACATGCTAGAAATCTCCCTAAATGTTTTGTTCAGGGTATCACATACAACAAGTGGATGAATCGACTACTTATGGATCGTTTTCAACCTAAAAGGGGGCTTCCTATATACCTAAGGGTATGTAGACGTACAGTCTGTGTTAGTGATATCTAATGTGTAACCATGCAATAGGAAGCATTCCTATATACTCATCATATGTGGAGCACCATCCTATTGGAAGAATGGTTATATATATTCTGATGTACATGGAATACTAACCACCCACACAAAGTAACACTAACAAGAAATGAAAACTCTTATGTTTATAAATGCCATAACATGTCTTCTAACCTAGACCCACACTAAATGTGATTACTATTGATTTAATACTTTAATTGATTTTGTGTCTCACTTTTCATTAAAGGTAATCAAATGTATATGATAACCAAATGGTATAATAACTCAATTAAAATTAATGCAAAAATTATGGAATTATAACCTCTTCAATTCGATGAACCCTATTTACGAAAAGGAAAATATTTCTTTCACTTTTCGACAAATTCAAAGATCATATCTTCAAAAAAATTCATTTCACCAACAAACTAAATGATTCAAAAATAACCTTTCCAAAATACATGAATACTTTCTACAACTTTCGCAAGGGTATATATACTTGCAAAAGAGAGAAAGAATTGTAACATGCAACCAATTCGTTCCAACAAACATATAGCTTTCTCTAATGGAAGAATCAATTTATAAGAGAAAACCAAACAAATTTTCTAATGCACACATTTTTTAGAATGAAACTATAAATACAAATCAATCCATGCACATCTTCATTTGTGAAAATAATATTTTATATGTAATCTAATAAAAACATTCCAAGGCACAGACCATAAGACTCTAAAAATGATTACCATCGACAGAGAAAGAAAGATGCAGAAGACGTAATCATCTACAATAGTGATTCTTTCCTTCAATAGGTCAATGAATCAACCAAATCAAAATAGTGTAACAATGGAACATTTCACATGAAGCAGCCAAATGAAATCAAAGAAAACAATTTCATTTACAAAAGGCTAAAAATTAACCCAGAAACCAAATTGATCCTTTGACTGAAGAGAAAATAGAGAAAGAAACAAAGAAATTTCAATTTTTCTCAATCATCATGGGTCAATAGTAGACAACAGTGCAATGGTCGCATAAGTTAATCATAAAAATGTGATGTCATCACATATGTTAAGAAAAAATCCATAACAGGTGCAAAAACCAAGAAAAATTTAAAAATTCTCTAGATATCAAACAGTTCTAGAGTTCCAGAATTAATGAAGGTTGACCAAAAGAACCAAACCACAACTCAACTTTTTCAAAACCATAGGAAACTGAAGCGCATCTCGCTCCCCACTATGGATGCCAATTTTTTAGATGGACAAATCTCATTCTACGGAAACAACAAGATCTCCTTAGACTTGGAAGCCAAGCCTAGAAACAAATAGACAAATAAGTGCAAACATTCCCTAATTTATGATTGAATCATAGATATAAGAAGATGGAAAGACACATATCGTTTCATTTCATGAAATGCTCATTTTTGCCCTTTGTAGCTTTCAACCTTTCTCCTTTGAAGCTCCAAGAGGAAACTTGTAAAGAAAAAGCCGAGCAAGGGATAAAAGCATTACATATATCAAATATTCAATCATAAAGCATGTAATAGATCAAGGAGCCATACAATAAAAATTATAACACATGCATATGGGAAAGAAATGAATATTTGTATTAATGTTAAAGAGTAAGATATTTACAACCAAGTGCCTTGATGTTAGAGTCTCCTTGCAATTATCCTCAAGCCAAGAATTTGAAATGAAAAGAACTACAATGGAAATTTGAGCAACATGTAGGTAAGTTCAAAGGTCTGAAATGACAACCAAACTCTCTTTGAAGGCATTGTACTTATAAGGAGGAGTGGAAGTTTGGAGATCCATGAAGGGAAGAGAGATATCCATAATGAGTGGGATGGATCTGCTATAGGAGGGAGAAGGCCCGGGATATGGGGAGCTTGAACTCAATCTCAACTAATTCGGATTAGATACCAACCAAAATGATTCTATAAAAGGATGCTTCATTTACTTTTAATTTTTTACCTCAATAAGAAGATCATCATGACTGTAAAAAATACAAACCATGATGACATTGCATGTCATTAGTTATTCAAGGTGCAACGATTATAGGTTGCAAACAGAGGACCCACAAAGATCTCCAAAATAAGGGTTTTTCTAAGTATTTAACCCAGGATCTTATACTTGACGATAGGTACGTCTTACATCTTCCAAGGGGATTTATGACCATAGTTCATCGGATTATGAAAGACCCATATTTGGCATGATTTTCATAAGTGCAAATAATTTATGTGTAAAACCACCCTATCTCCTCTCTCTCCCCTTATCTCCCACATCCATTTCTCTGTCTCCCTCTCTCTCTTTCCCTTCTCTCCCTCTCTCTCCTCTCCTCTCTCTCCCCTCCTCTCCTCTCTCAATCACTCTCTATCCATCTCTCCCTTGTCTCTCCCTCTCTCTCTCAACCTTCATCTCTCTATGTATTGTTTTCTTGCCTCTCTCTATCTCCCCCTACAACTCCATTTATTTCTCCCTCCCTCTCTCCTTCTCTATCTCATGTCCTCTCTCTCCCTTTCTCTCCCACCTTCCTATGTCTCTCATCCCCCTTCTCTCTTTACCATCCAAATCTATCACTATATCCCTCCCTCTCTCCTTTTATAACTCCCCCTCTGTCCACACTCCATCTCTATGTCTCCCTCTCTCTCTTCCCTTTCTCTTCCTCTCTCTCTCCTCTCCTTCTCTATGTCTTCCCTCCTATCCTCTCCTCTCTCCCTCTCTCACCATCTATCCCTTATCACTCCATCTATATTTATACCTCTATCTCCTTATGTATTTGTTATTCCCTCCCTCTCTCTCCCCCTCCAACTCCATCTCTCTCTCCCTCTCGCTCTCTCTCTCCCTTTCTCTTACACCTCCCTTTCTCTCTCTCCTCCCCATCACTCTCTCTCTCCACCCTCGAGGTCTATCACTATCTCCCTCCCTCTCTCCTTCTCTATCTACCCATCTCCCTTCTCTCTCTCTCTCTCTCTCTCTCTCTCTCTCTCTCTTTCTCTCCATATGATGGATAATTTTAGCTCTATGTAATAAATGCCATATGTAACGTTTAATATATTTTTCATTTTAATTTTTAATTTTGAAATTGTTAAGCTTTTTTGACATGTAACAAAACATATTTACAACTTAATAATATCCATGGTAAAGTTGGGGTGGATATCCATGGTTAAGAAACTTGTTATATTGTAATTTTATTGTAAGTATTAAGTTTTGATGTGCTTCTTAATTCAATTTAAATATGGTTATGGAATAATTATTAGTCCCTACCAAGGTAGGACTCTAACTTATACTTAAGTAAATAAAATATCTACCATCAATTAGTTCCCACCATAAATTAAGCAAGTCTTTGCATACAAAATGGACATGAATAATATGTAAAAAAATATAATTACAAGAGTTACTTCCCACCATAATTTATCTTTTCTTCGGCACTTATGTAGGAGTAAAGCTGCAATGTGTAGACTTACTAGTGGTTACTACCCACCAAAATTTATGCAAGTTCTTCTACATGAGCAAGCAATTTACTTATGCACTTCACATCTCAGTTTATTCGTTACTACCAAAGAAAGACTATAGGATGATTTGTCTATCAACCATTATTAATTTAGACCAATGTAACTTATAATTATTTATGAAAAATTTCTTAGAGCATAATTTCTAACTTGAGTTGGAGGGGCTAATTTTCTCTTCAAAACAAAATAACAATGTAACAAATTGAATTTTATTATTGTTATTACTTTTTAACATTTTTATTACAAATTAAGCCAAGACTTAAATGTTTACACTACAATATCTCCACCATACTCGACTCTATATTATTTTTAACCTTTTATTATTTTTTAATTGAGCTAACAAATAAATATTAAATGTTTATGTTAAATGTTAAACATCTACGCCTACACATCTACCCCTATAGTGGGCCATATATCACCTCTCAATGCAATTACAAGTACATTAACAATGGTAAGAGATAGTTGTACCTTAAATGAGTCAAGTGGGAAGCTCAAAGTTTGGGGTGGAGAAAGAGCATGATTTGCGGGATTTCAAAGAGGAAGATCATATCAAATAGATGTAACTTATATGTGAACTGTAATTTGTCATTTCTGTTTTAATCTTTGTGATATTACTTTTGACATGCTAGAATTAAGGGAGGACTTAGAGACAATGCTTCCATGCAAAGTTTAGAGTTGGTTTGGGATTTTTTTGGATAATATCACAACCCCCATATTCATATTTGGAATTAGATAGATCTATTTCCAACTATGTATATGTATTATATTTGTCATTGAATGAGTGAGAAAAATATTTTTTGGGTGTGCAATTGGATTTTTTTGTGAGTCAACCTAATATCACTTAAGTGGAAACCTTGACTTACTATGGTTGTGATAAGAGAAATCATGAATACTTGATAGTTATAATGGTAACAATAAGGATCCATCTTGTATCATTTGAGTGGAAATTTATTGAGCTAGGGGGGAATAATGGATGTCTCTCACTAGAAAGTGTTTGCTCATCACTAGAAAGTAGTAAATGGTGGATGTCCAAGAGATGTTAGTTGAACATTGGAAAGTGTTCGTTGAAAAATATTGGTGTCCATCTATGTTTGAAACTTAGGTTAAGTGGAGAGAGAGAGAGAGAGAGAGAGAGAGGTGGGAGAGAAAGGGAGAGAGAGGAAGGAAGAGAGAGAGGACTTGAGAGAAAGAAGGAGAGAGGGAGCAAGAGAGATAGAGGGTTGTAAAAAGAAATAAAAAATAGAAAAAGCTGGAGAGAGAGAGGGAGTGATAAGGGAGATGGAGAGAGAGGGGGAGAGGAGAGTAGGAGTGAAGAGAGACAAAAGGGGGGAAACAGGGAGAGAAGGGCAAGAGAGAGAGGGAGGGAGAGGGAGACGAAGGTAGAGATAGATAGATATGGAGAAAGATTGTGTATTTTTTAGGGGTGATATAGAGATACAAAAGAGAGATAGGGATATAGATGGAAGGTGAAGAGAGGGAAGAGGAGAGAGATAGAGAGAGGGAGAGATAGATATATATGTAGAGAGAGAGCATGTGTGTTTGAAAGGATGGGATAGAGAGACAAAGAATGAGAGATGGAGGCAGATATAGATATAGATGGAGGGGGGAGAGAGGGAAGAATATTTCTTTCACTAGATGCATTTATTTTAGTGTATATGGTGATTTATAATATTATCTAATTTTTTGCACTGAAGTATATAAATTGAATGTGAGGGGAGAGGAGGAATGAAGAGAGATAGAAGGAAAGGAGTGAGAGAGGGAGAGAAGGGTAAGAGAGAAAGAGGGATACACAAAGATGGAGGGGGGGGACAGGGAGAGAGAGAGAAGGAGAGGGGGAGGGAGATAGTAACAAGGTTGTAGGGAAGAGAGAGAGAGAGAGAGAGAGAGAGAGAGAGAGAGAGAGAGGAGAGGAAGGGAGAGAGAGGAAGAGAGAGGGAGGTAGGAGAGGAAAGGAGAGAGAGGAAGAGAGAGGGAGGGACAAAGAGATGGAGTTGGAAGGGGATAGAGGGCAGGAATAATAAAGACATAGAGAGAGAAAAGTGGAGAGAGAGAGGGAGTGACAAGAGAGAGATGGAGAGAGTGTGTGTATGTTTCGGGGTGAGATAGAGAGACAACGGAGATATAGAGGGAGGTATAGATATAGATGTATGGTTGAGAGAGAGAAGCCAATTTCTTGCACTAGATGCATTGATTTTAGTGGAGATGGTGATTTCTAATCCTATTTGATTGTTTGCACTAGATGCATTGATTTTAGTGTAGATGTTTATTTATAATCCTATTTGATTGTTTGCACTAGATGCATTGATTTTAGTGTATATGTTTTCTACTTGTAACAACCCTAGTGAAAATATCATATAATAAAATTTAAAAAAGGAAAAAGTAATAACCATGGTTGATGGGACACTTATTCTGAGCTAAATGTTGGGCAAGACATCCTAGGGGGTGTTCATTTGGTTGCTTATGGCTAATAAAATGGGCAAATGCAATGGATAAGGCTTTAGAAAGGCAAAATGGCACTTATTTATAAAAACAATGGAAAATAGGAGAAAAGGAAGGTGAAAGGTCATAGGTTGCATGTGAGGAGGAAATTGAAGGAAAATAATGGAAAATAAAGAAAATATAGGCCTCATTTATAAAAAGGCTTCTGAGGATTAGTTGGCAAGCTCTTATCATTGTAAGATCTTATCTCAAACTTTTGCTATGGTTATGCATGGGATTAAGAAGGGAAAAGAAGGCAAGAAGAAGGAAGGAGAAAGCAAGGGAGAGCAGGATCAAGCAACTACAACATGATTCTATACATGTATCACTTTACATGTGTGATTTCCTTGCTAGATTTGGCATGCATGGTATTGCATGTGGTTCTTTTGCTATTATGGCATGGTTTTTTCCTAGTGTAATAGTGTTTGCATCCTAGCCTTTCCATTTATGGATAGCCATGGTGTGAAGGGATTCTCATCTTTTGGTTGAGATGGATTGATGGATGAATTAAAAGTTGAGTGAGGTGGATCTTCGAAATGATATAATACATGGCCTAGTAACCCTTGAACTAGACTATGGGTTGCGGTAAATCCATATTTTGTGTTGCCTTAGATGGACTAGAAATCCTTGTCAGTAACTGGCAGGATATACGGTATAGCCTAGAGATTTTCTCTCTGTTGGCCCTAGTAATTCTGGGCTGGGATATGCAGTAAAACCTAGAGAGTGGATCTCGGTTTATGGCCTAGTGATCCGTTGTGGATTGTGGTAAAGCTTGGAGAGTAGATCTCGGTTTATGGCCTAGTGATCCAGTGTGGATTGTGGTAAATCCTAAGTGACTGGGGTCTTGGTTTAAGGCCTAGTGATCTGGGCTTGGATTGCAGTAAATCCTGAGAGACTAGGAGATAGGAAAATTCCTTATGGTGTAGCTAGAGAAATCCCATGGCATCCATGCTTGTTTGGCCTAATGATCAGGTGGAGATCATGATACAGCCTATTTTGATGTGCTCATTACGTTGGCCTAGTGATCTGAGATGGATTACGGTAAAGCCCAGTTTCTATTAATGAGGGTGAGGTGTTTTAGCCTCGATATTTCTTGTTTGGTTCTTTTGCTTTGAATTCCACATTCATTCTTGGAATATGGCATGGGGGTGAATGGCTGAAGAGAGATTTGGTTCAGCCATTCTATGATCGAGTGGAGCATGGAAGTCCCATCCCACGTTTGGCTTTTGCATCATTAATGAAAGTTTATTTCTCATATTTCTATGAGAATTTTAATGGATTATATGTGGTCTATATGGTTGTACTTTCATGAGTATTTATTTTGTTATTATGTTTGTTATATGTTTGTTTTATGACAACAACTATGCACGACTCTTAGCATGTTTTTTCTTGTAAATGAATGGATAATGTATCTATGTCCTAATAGATGATAATGCAAAAAATGGCACGAGGGAATAATGGTTCATATAGATTCTCATATACGTATGAGATCCCTGCACTTAATTATGTTGTTTACACCTGTAGGTTACATGTTGATATGTTTGACAAAATTCCTGGCATGGCTACTAGGGGTTTGATTAAGGTCTTGTTTAAATTATTTATTTTGCCTCATTATCTCCTTGTTCTTTTAATGCTCCTAAGTTATCATTCCATTTTGGGCAGTGACCTGGGCTCTGGGCCTAAAAAAGTGGATCAAATCTTGGGGTCATTGGCATAATACTGGAAAATTGGGCCTTTGGACACTGGAAGGCAAGCCTGTGAGAGCGAATTTGGGTTTTTGGATTCTCTCATGCCTATAGCATGAGAGTGATTAAGGCTTAATATGTCTGAAACATCAATGGGACCCATGAACATGATGTATGAGTGGCTGACATGTCTCTTAAGGGTTATATTGTTGATGTGCATAGGTTGGTTGATGTGTTCAAATAATTCCACTTACTTAAGGTCACATAGGAAGTCGAATCCAATAATAGTAGATGTTGGCCTATGGGGGCTTGACCCAGGTTCAGATTTATTTAACTAAACAAATCCCTACAATATTGGCCCTTTCGACATCAGTCCACGGAGCATGGACTAAAGTCTGACCCGAAGCAGTATGGAGGGATGTTGGAACCAAGTTTCCACACCCTTGAGATGTCTGAGATGTTGATTTAGTCCAACTAAATTTTTGTCTTCACACAGGTCATTTCACGCATTTCTCCAACCATCAATACCTTCATGATCTGTTATAATCGTCTTTCACACGGCCCTAACTAGGGGCTGAGATGCTTTCGCACTGCTAGGGCAGCGAACTACACTATTTCCCTAAACTACACTGTGTATCTTACTTATCTTCTTAACATATCTTAGTTAACTTCGTGTAAACAAATATTCTATCTTTCATTCACTTAATCAATACAATTATACATATTCGCACATCATATAAGTATTAGAAGTGAATTTCATACCCAATATAACATATGCATGAAACAGGAAATAACTACATAGAAATGATAGGAAACTTCTATTTATTAATACTTCCAACTACTGCAGACTTGAATCACCCTACGCACTCAGCTACAAGAGTTTGGGCACTCAACTGCGGACTACTAGGCCTCTACACACTCATCTACAAAGCCTTCTCCTACTCTATGATCCAAAACTAGACTTTTCTCCACAAATCTATCTCGCATACATCATATGTTCATCTTTTCTTATCCCTTGTTCTCTTAAATAATTAGAGCCTTGCTCTATTTATACAATTCCATGGTTAGTCAACCATGGGTAGATCTCTATAGCCAACATTACAATAAAAAAACTCAGGGTGGACAACCCTATGACTCTTTTACAAAATACGCGCTCCGCGCCCACAAAATGCAGAGTCTTTATATCAGAATTACAATCTTTGACCAAAATCTAGGCTCTAAGCCCTAAAACATCCCTTGGCGGATCCTGTGCCCAACAGCCCCCCAACATAAACATCATGACTCACACTCGAGTCACTCTGTTGGTGTGGAGAGCTTTGCGTGAAGACATCCAAACTCTGACTAGATTGCTGCAAGCTCGGCAGCGCACTGAGCAGCTGCCTGTTGTAATACCTCGACGTGATGTTCAATGACTACTATGGCTGAACTACTACCCTAGATGCTTTCCTGCGTTACTTTCATTTGCATGAGCTTTGCTTCAATGGAGGCTATAATGGTGTATGCCTCATCAATCCACGACTGTAAGCGTACCTTTAAAACTGCTTCCTTATGCCGAGCAACATCCACCTGCTCCTTGAGTGCTTTAGCCTGCTACATCCTGGCAAGCCTCTATGTAAGGGAAATCATCTGTGTGGTCCCTTTTACTTCTTCATTTATCTGCTACAGCTCGTGCACCTTTGTCTCTAGGCATTGTATGTTTGGGTCCTCTTGTAGGGTGGTGAGGACCTTGAATGACTGCTCGAAAAACTTTGTGTAGTCTGTCACTATAGTGTTGACTGTCGCCATTACTGTGGTAATCGTGGTGGTGCATTGTTCCTTAACCTCAGGCGGAGTTGAAGGCTGTGCCTTCAACTGCAGTTCTGCTATCTGAAGGTTCAGCTCTAGCTGAACCCTAGCCATTTCCTCTTTTGCTTCACGCACCCCTACTACTAATTTTCGGACGTGCACCTCCACTGGTTCTTCTTCATGGATGGCCAACTTTGGGACCATATGGCAGGCTTCCTCTACCACCTACATTATTTGCCTGTTATGTGCCACTACCTCATCGCGCTGCAGGCTCAACCGTTCCATGTTGATGCGCTACTCGCTCATTACCTGGAGCGCCTGACCCTCCCTAGCTCGTAGTTCTGCAGTGACTCCACCCTACAAAATATAGTGTGTCTCCCGAGGGAGCATAACCACGTTTAATTCGATTCCCTTCAACCCACTGACCATATGCCTCTCAGCCTCATTTTCTGTAATGAGTGCGCCATCTAGCAACACTATTGTGTTAGTCATCTGGGCCAGCAACATTTCCATGGCTACGAATGTGCCTACTACGAGGTTGGTGGACACAGTGCCAACCTGTGGAGTGCGCACTTGCAACTCCTGTATCTGTGTCTAGAGAGCCCCCAACACCATCTGGTGTTGCTCCTCAAATTGTTAGAGGACCTCCGTGGTGACATCCCTCATCGTCTCACCAATATCATGGAGATCCCCCTTAGTGAGGGTGATCGGGTCGAACAAAGTATTTGAAGCCTTTGACTTCTTTCATGGCCCTTCCTTTCTCTCGAGCACAAACGTTTTAGCTGGGTGGATGTCGTCTACGGGTTTGCACCACCTTGCTCTGTATCGGTCTTTGGCTCAGGAAAAGGCAACTTTTATCCTTAGTGCTCTTCTTCTTCTATCTTTTGTTGCTCTTCTGCCAACTTCACAGCATCACACACTGCATGGGCCTTAGCCGCTGCTTCTTCCTTCCTACATTTCTTTGCCAGCTGCGCCATCCATAGTTTCGCCTCTTCCTTCTTCTGCTGCAAGTTGCATACCTTGTTCAGTTGCACATCTTGCTAAGCACCTCTGCGCGTAGAATATTTTGTGTGATAGATCCTCCTACATAATGTCTTCCCAACATTAAGAGCCATTTTCACGTTTGTCCCTCCAATGCACATTTATTGACCAGGTCTTTTAGTGCATAGTACATGTGCATCTGCATAGGTTGGGGCTCTTTCCCATAAGCCTGCATCCTCCTGGCCAGATGTGCATGTGAACCATCCTATCCATTGTACTTATCTGTCAGTGGTGTCCTAGGCTTCCCAAATCGTGTGCACATCATTCTCCTAAATTCGTGCTAGTCGTCAAAGCTCCCTTTGTGTGTACCCCACCATCTCGTGGCCGTAGCGCACAATACCCAGTCCAAGGCTTGGAATCATTGCTTTTTCGGTACTTCTCTTTCAAATTTATCCAAGAAGGTATCTACCTCACTTAAACCATCATAAGTAGGCATTTATCTTACTTCTATTGATATGGAGCGTAGCAGCCTTGTCATCATATTACAATTTAGTGCAGCTACCACATGTAACCAATTCTACTATTGCTCTGTTTCCTCATCTAAATCCAAAGTACAAGAGATGTCTCGCTCCCATGAAATCTGCCCATCCGTGGTGGGATTCACCCAATCCTAGTCTTACACTATTATCTTATAGACGCAGTCCAAATCATCATCACTTTCATAGTCATGAACCAGATTCGTATAACGAGATCCTTCAGCAAGGTCCAAGGGTAAAATTACGCATAGTGACTTCTTTTGAAAAATAATTTTGTGCTTCTTCATATTGATTACCTCATTCATTTTAGTGGCCCAGTCAATTCCTAAGAGCGCAGGGTAGGGATTTCTATCATAAACAATCTCTATCACTTCAAAATTCGCCAGCACGGTCACTCCCTCAATATCCATAGTTATTTCCTACAATCGCCCCATAGGTATTATTTTCTACTGGTTCGCCATCCTTAGCTGAATTGGAGACCATTGCAGTGTAGGCCACCCCATTCGCTCCCATGTCTGCTTCGGTAGAACATTTTCATTTGATCCCAAATCTAGAATTGTTTGGTCCATCTCATATTCTCTTCAGTGTGGTTAGTCTCATCTCTCTTCCCGTTCTTGTCTTATGCTTTCCGATCTTCCAGACTATGCACGATTCTCTTGGCATGGTCCCAATGCATCCGTTGATGAGTTCCTGTAACCCTTTCACCACCTTACTGTCGCACAGTAGCTTCATGTATGTTTCCAAGAACGTTGTAAGCATAGATGGGTCCATCTTTGGCTCCAGTTTATCTTTCCTTCCTGAAGTGGAGGCATCAACGAAGCTCTTCTTAGCTTCCATGAAGGTTTCCTGAGTGCACTCCAAATCAAACTCCACTTCTTTCGTCGGAGCTTTGCGAACCCAAGTACTATCTTCTATTTGTTTGCCTTTGTCATCTCCCATCGCGATTCCACTTTGGAGTATAATGTTCACATTCAGATCTTCCTCGCACGGCTCAGACCTCATCATCTGTAGGTTCTAAATTAGGGAAGGTGGTAGCACTCTTTTGTTGCGTGTCCTAGCTATTAGCATAGGACAATCTTCTATCTCATGATCAAACAAGGTGCAATACAAACACAACAGGTGCGTGGGATTTGTGCAATTGTGGGAATAATGTCCTGGCCCTCTGCAACTGTAGCATATCAATTGTCCACGATCTCTTCCAGGTCCTCCTTTGCCTCAGCCTCTTCCGTGCTCCTGAAATCCTGTTTGCGCCATTCCTGCATTTTGGTCAAGGGGTCACGTTTCGGCCTAAACTTTGTAGGTGGGAGTTCTATCCATCATCAACTCATAGCTTCTACAAGTGCACTCATCATGTCCAACTGACCTACAAAAGTTGCAAAACAACTTTATGAATTTTGTGTATACTTCTGTAACAAGTGACAATTGTTAGTGGCATGTTTTGCTACTATTTGACAAATTGCGCACCACAAAGTAGGCATCGTGCTAGGTCCTGCTTGTGTTTCTAGCCTTAAGGTAATCAATCCTCCTCTTGTGAGGTAATTTGTGAAAACCGGGTAGTGGTCCTTTTCATGACCCTGACCCTTGCAGTTTACACACCATACCTCTTCGCACATTTTTGGTTGAGTTGTCTCGTCCCGTTTCAGACTCTGCATCTCAAGGCATAAATTCTTCAGTTGCGCGTGGATCCGATGAACTCCTAAGTTTGGATACTGCATCAGGGTCTCATGTAGCCTCATAACAATCTCTAAGGCCTCCGCCTGAGTCGCTATGTTCTACTCTGATAGCGCACTACTTCAATGTGGCATTAGTGAAGCTACAAACCACTCGTGATGCTGTGCATCTGTCAGATTCATAGTAGCATTGCGAATCGTACATTTCATCCTCTAATCCAATTCCAAAGGAGTCTCACCTAGTATCATCGTGATATCTTTGAATCCAATGATTGACTGTGCTTCAGACTTCAGCCTACTAAATTCTCTATTTAGCATTGCTTGGATATCCTCGATTCTCGCATTTGGATTACCATGTGAGTGCTTAATATACTAGGTCAACGTGTGGTCCTGCAGGGCACTAACCAGTGTCTTTTTCTTTATATTGTCATCTGTAACTCCTTGTGCTTCCCATACATCCCTTACCACAAACCAGAATTGGTCCGGATCCTCATTTCCAAAACCTTTGAACACAGGAAACTTCACTGTGCTTGTCATATTGAATTGCAGTGATGGTGGAGGTGGTATTTGCGAAATTATTTGCCTTATTAGATGGATCACACTTCGTGGTGAGACCTTCATGAGCTCTTCCTTGTCCCCTTATGGAGGTGAATCAAGGGGCTAGTTGTTGGTCCCTTATTTCCTTCATTCTTGTAAGCTTTTCCACTTCGTGTAGCCTCGAACACCAAGGTAACTGCATAACCCTCTTTTCACACAATAAAATTTTAATCCAAGTATTCAAATACTTTACGTACTTACCTCGTGGTCCTTTGAGAAAGTGTTGTTCTACCTCGCTGTAGCTAACTGAGGTGTCAACCACGAACTCAGTAATGAATCCTCCTATAATACCATCGAGCCAATGATCAACAACATGTGTGATCTTATCCTCCAATGCTTCCAACCATTGCACTAACTCTGGGGTCCACACAATAGGACCATCAATCTTCCACCTTCCTTGGATATTTGCTAGCTTCGTGATCCGCTCGTAGAGTTCAGTAGGGAAGGACATGAAGAAGATTTTATGGATCTCCATATACAGGTAGCAGTCTAACCACTCTTCTTTTGACAGTTTCGGGTTCCCATTCTCCTATACTGTGAACTCATGAATTTTTATACAATCCCATGGTCCGTAGACCATGGGTAGATCTCTACAACCAACATTACTATAACAAAACTAAGGGTGGACAACCTATGACTCTTTTACAAACTACGCGCTCCACACCCACAAAATGTAGAGTCTTTACATCAGAATTACAATCTTTGACCAAAATCTAGGTTCTAAGCCTCAAAACTTCCCTTGGGAGGTCCCACACCCAATAGTAGTCTCTCGTCGCATGTTTACCTAGTTGGCATGGTTACTTGGGTAGATGTGGGAGGAGGGTGTTATAGAGTGGTAACAAAGCATGGTTCATCCCTCGAAATGGATGGGTGGAGTGCATTGGTCATGCATGCATGTCAATTGGATGTGTTTCTCTTACACTTGCATTCAATGTGCTTGTTGCATTACATAATGTTGATCATGGTTGTAGTAAGGTTGTGATGAGGAACTTGATGTTGATTTTATGGAATGCATCATCAGGAGTATATGATTGGTTACATGATTATATGCAACTTGATTACATCCTTGTATGTTAGGTTTCATTCTTCTATGTTTGATTACATGTATTATTCTTGTCTTACAAGAATTGATGGTGTATGCTTGACTACATGTGTTCATGCATATGTGTAGTTGATTAGGAATTTCTTATGCATATTGATGGTTGCATATGGAAATGTGTACAATGCAGTAATGGTTGTTGTCATGCATAAGGTCATGGTTTGTGAAGTTGACATGGTCATGCATTGATGAATGGACTCTAGCTAGAATGATGTGAATATTGTTTGGTACTCATGTGTTCTATGTCTATAAGCAATTGTCATGCATGTGTGGTCTTGGTTATAGTTATGCCTGAATAGTAGGTCAAACATGCCTTGTGAAGCCATGGTATGCAATTTAGGTCATCAAGGTGATATTGGTATGTTATGATGCTAATGTGTTGGCTAAGATAGAGTAGGAGATGCAAATCATCTAATGAGGTTGTAGCATTAGACTTTGGGGTAAGAGTTGGTCGTCATACAAGTATTATATGTTGGCATGCTGGTATGTAAGATAAGGATTGTTATATGAAATAGGGTTATATACATTAGGCCTATGTACGTGTCTTTTGATGTTATGGTTACATACATGATAGATGATTAGTATATGTACATGTCTTTTGATGTTATGCACATATGTCAGATAGCCAAGAATGATGGTAACTTGTGGTTGTATGTGTTTCTATTGTTGTTTTATGTTAGCTAACTCAATGATTAGATGTATGTTGTTGATGAGCATGATATATAGCTTATTGTTGTCATATGCATGATGGTTATGTTCATTGCATTGGAGATATAGATGTTACATGTATCATGCTAACATAGATTGGTCTATGCAGATGATAATGGTTATGACATTCATGAGTTGATATGTTGTGATATTATGTCATACTAATCTAAATTGACTATGAAAAGGTGATTATTATGTATGCATGATACTTCTTTACAAGATTATGGTGTGAACATGTTAGTTAATTACTGTTATGGATATCATGATATTATTTGTGGTTGAGTTGATATGTTGTGAAGTTATATCATGCTAATCTAGATTGATTGTGTAGACAAGATTGCCTCCCTTGAGATACATTAAGGTATGAGTTCTCTTATGTCTCATATTTGGTCCTTCAATGTTTGATTATGTCATCTATTTGGTGTTCAAGTGTTTGGTGTCTATTACGTCGTCTAGTTGATTTATTTAACATGGTATGTTTACAAGTTGGGGGAATGTTTAATGAATTTCATAATATGAGTATGTGTTCAAATGATCTTGTTTTAAGATGATAATACTAACACATATCTATTGAGACTATTGATCTGTAATTGAGTGTAAGTAGGTGATAATTCTAGCATTATGTCTAATGACTATGAGTTGACTATGGATTATGACATGATTGTTTGTAAAAGTTGATTTCAAAATTGATAGATATGATTGCCCTGATATTTGGAACATGTGGTTGACATGTGTTAGTAGTTGCATGGTTACATGCTTGGTATTAGCATGACAAGGTAATAGTTGATGTGTTTGTATAACTAACAGTTGGGTGACATGATAGTACATAGTAAGCCTCGATTGCAACAAAGTAAAAAGGTAGAAGGAAGGAATTGGGAAAGAATTCCTTTAGCTATGTTTCGAAACCCTAATTCCAAACGAATGAGTTCCTTAACTACATAAAATCTTCTTAACCTTAATCTTGTTGGATGTTATGTGGATACATGCTATATTCATGAAAATATACTTGACAGGTATATTAGCTAGTCTCTAGTTACAGGTGGATTTTCCAAGGGGATTGGAGTCCCTTGAGAGATGACATGGGTGTGTTCAGCTACAAGGAAACATGCTTGGCACAATAAGATAAGGTATATGTTGTATTGTTATGTTTATTTATGCACTGACAACTATGTCTTTATGGCAGTATGATGCAGGGGATTGCATGACAAAGTGACTGCCATGAAATCTTGAAGAGGGATCAAGTTAAAATTTCCTTTGGAATCACTGGGAACCATGGGGATTTATTCATGGTGTCTATTGTTAGTCTTTTGCTTTTGGTATTTTGTGATTTTCCTGCGCTTGATTTTCAATTTTGTTATGTCTAGTGCATGATCATGCCACTTTGTTTGTGGTGTCATATTGTTGTTGGTTTTCCATGGTTTTCTTCTTGTTTTCTTCTTGGTATTTCCTTTAGTTTGAGAGTCTTGAGAATTGGTTAGGAAAGAGTAAATTAAAGGAGCTCAAGGAGAGTTGTGTGGTACCCAACAAGTAATGTAAGACTCAAAAGAAGCTTTGTACAAGAGTAAGCCTAGCGGAAGGTATGACTATGACAGTCAGTTGGACTGGCTGGGTCCATTGTGGTAAATGGATGGTGGAAGTAAATTCATGAGAAAGATAACGAAAAGGGTAATGTAAATGGATTTGAGGTGAAATATGCCTTGGATATGTTGGGAATGACTACTCTTAATGTTGTGCATGTGTTGCATGAATAAAGGAAGTTCTCTTAACCCTTGACCTTGATATCTGGTAATTATGTTATGATCATGATTATGTTGATGTTTATAGATGTATACATGTAGGTGTGTATGTATGTCATGTTCGACAGGGTCATCACCGATCATGACTATTAACGCTAACGTTTATGTGTATATATATGTATGTATGCATATCATTCTCTAACAAGATCATAATTGTTTATGCTAATGTTTACGTATATGTAAGTATGTAAGTATGTATCTATTGTAGGTTTTAACCCTATACAGAAATTACCTGCATACGAATTCTAAAAACACAGAAAATAAACAATGTGAGAGCATAACACATAAAACACATATACATAGATATTTTCACCTGGATCCCAAACCAGGACTACCAGCTTGATTTTTCATTATGTTCCTTTCAATGTTTACAATACATATTTATACATGCCGAAGCATCCAATACCATGGATCGAAAACCATCGCATCCAAAACCATGTGCTAAAATCATGCACAAAACCATAGGTAAGTCCACCCAACCAAATATAGGGTCCAAAAAACAAAATTTTTTAGGGCGCTACCCCAGACCCCACTATATTCTAAAATGAAGGGGGGGCTTTGCCCCCCTTTTAACCCCCCGGTTAACTACGTGGGCTAGTCATGGAAAGAATATAACACAACCCAAAATTCTCCCAGTTGTTGTTTTCTTTACAAAGGGGGCCACAAGAGAGCTTGGTCATTTATCTAGCCCTACAACACCTATTGTTTCTCTAGACTAAGAGAACTTCTCAGAGCTCACATATTTTGTGAATGCATCTACAGTATTCTTGAAAGTGTCCACCTTTACCAGGAACACCTTTTTGTCTGCTATCATATTCCTCACAAAGTGATATTGAACATAAATGTGCTTTGTCTTTGAATGATATGCAGGGTTCTTTGCCAAGAAAAATTCACTTTGGCTATCACAGTCTATCCTTATAGCTCCCTGTACTAACCCCATACTTGAACATAATCTCTGCAACCAAACTACTTCCTTGCTTGCATGAGTGGCTACCATGTATTCTGCCTCTGCAGTTGATAGTGCCACTACAGATTGTTTCTTACTCATCTAAATGACTGCACCTCCAAATATGTTAGACACATACCCACTTGTAGATCTTCTCTGATCCAGATCTCTAGCCCAGTCTACATCAACAAAGCCACGAATATCCAGCACTCTGTCCAATCTTGGTCTTCCTTGGTAGCACAAACCATAATCAATAGTGCCACACAAATACATGAAAACCTGCTTCAATGTTGTCCAGTGCTCCTTCCTTAGTTTTGACATAAACCTGCTCAATACTCCCACTGCATGTGCAATGTCTGGTCTAGTACAGACCATTGCATACATCAGACTACCGGCTGCACTTGCATATCGAACACGAGACATGTCCTCTTCCTCTTCTTGTGTCTTGGAACCCTTTTTAGCAAATAACCTCACACCTACAGGAATAGGAACCTTCACCAGTTTATTATCCTACATATTAAACCTCTGTAGTATTGTCTCGACATACTTCCTCTGGTTTAACCAAAGCTTCCTCTTTTCCTATTCTCTTTTAATTTCCATGCACAAAATACAGTTTGCAGCACCAAGATCTTTCATGTTGAATTTGGAGGACAATTGGATCTTCAAATCCTGGATAATTTCTTTGTCATTTCCAACCAGCAACATATCATCAACATACAAGACTAGATAAATAACACGATCACCAATTAATTTAAAATACACACAATGGTCTTCTTTGCTTCTAGTGAAGCCAAGTCCCCATATAAATGTATCAAATTTCTGATACCACATCCTTGGTGACTATTTTAACCCATACGGAGACTTCTTTAACTTTCATACCATTTCTTTCTTACCCTTCACCACAAAACCTTCAAGTTGCTTCATGTATATCTCCTCTTCTAGATCCCCATGAGGAAATGTTGTCTTCACATCCATCTGTTCTACCACAAAATCAAAAGCAGAAGCAATAGATAAAAGTAATCTAATAGAAGCTACCTTGGGAACAGGAGAAAAAATATCACCAAAATCAATTCCTGGCACCTAGGAATAACTTTTTGCTACCAACTGAACTTTGTATTTCTCCACCTTTCCTTCTGCATTTGTCTTCTTCTTGAACACCCATTTGCTACCAATGGGTTTCCTTCCAGCTGGCAACTCCACCAAATCCCAAGCCTCATTTTTGTGCAAATATGCCATTTCGTCAACCATGGCCTCTTTCCAAAGTTTGCCATCCTCTGAATCTACTGCTTCCTTCACAGTTCTGGGATCATCATCAATAATGGATAAAGAAAAATTTAAACAGAAAGCAGATGGACTATACTTTTCTTGCTGCCTTCTTTCTCGAACTAATCTTCTCACACCCGGAGTTTGTGCTTCTTCATCTTCTAATTCTTCCTCTACTGTAGAGTATGATTCTTCCTCCTTAAGCTCATACTCTATCTTCTTAGGTTCCTTTGGTTGGACTTCATGTTTAATAACATCTTCACCTCTCTGAACACCACATCTCGACTATACACAACCTTCCTTGTTACTTGGTTCCAAAGCTTATAACCCTTTAAACCATCCTTATACCCAATAAAGATGCACTTTTCAGATTTACTATCCAACCTGGTTCTTTTCTTCTTGGAAACATGTACATATACATTACATCCAAATACCCTCATATGTGAAAGAGAGGGTTTCTTACCAATCCATACCTCTTATGAAATCCTATCCTCCAACACTGATGAAGGTGATCTGTTGACCAGGTAACATGCTATCTCCACTGCCACTACCTAGAATTCCTGTCCTAATCAACACCACTGAGCATGCTTCTTGCTCTTTCCATTAACGTCTTGTTCATTATTTCTGCAACTCCATTTTTCTCAGGTGTGTATGGAGTAGTCTTCTTCTGTGCTATACCACACTTCTTACAAAATTCTTCAAATACCTTGCTGCAAAACTCTCCACTGTTATCTATCCTGAACACCTTTATCTTCTTCTCTCTGTGGTTTTCCACCAGAGCCTTAAATTCTTTAAACCTGTCAAAGACTTCAGATTTCTTCTGAAGGAAATATATCCATGTATTCCTTGAGAAGTCATCTATAAATGATACATAGTACACAGACTTACCTAGTGATGGAACCTTCACAGGTCCAAACACATCAGTGTGCACAAGTTCTAATATATGTTTCGCCCTCTTACCACCAGAGGGGAAATTCACCCGATTCCGCTTCCCATATACACAATTTTCAGAGAAATAAAAATCCAGATAGTTATTGCTCATACCTTCTACCATACCTTTACCATGAAGTATTCGAAGGCCCTTCTCTCCAATATGTCTAAGCCTTTGATGCCATAGCATGGTCTTCTCTCCAGAGACCACTAGATTTTCTGCTCCACTTTCAGGAACCACAGAACTATTGCACCCATCAACAACAGTGCTACCTTGCAGCTTGTACAGAGTTCCATTTCGAACTCCTCACATCAATACCAGTGCCCCCGAACCATCTTGAAAGTATCCTTCTCGAACACTGTTTCTACACCTGCATCATCCAACTTGCTTACAGAAATTAGATTTCTGGCTAATGTAGGAATATGCAGAACACCCGGAAATGTTCTAACCCTTCCATCTTGCAACTTCAACTTTACCTTTCCATGACAAACGATTCTACCCTTCCTGTCACCCCCCAAGAAGACATCACCACCATCATATTTCTCATACTCGCAAAACCACTCTCTATGGGGAGTGAAGTGAAAGGATGCACTTGAGTCAATCAGCCATGCCTCATGATCTATTTGTGTACTTGAAGAAGCCAAGTACACATCCCCACCTTCATCTGAGGTGGTTTTCTCCTCTGCAAAAGGAGCATCATCATATCCCTTTCCTTTATCAGGAGCTTTAGATTTATAGTCCCTTTTGTAGTGCCCTTCCTTTCCACATTTCCAGCAATCCACCTTTACAGGTTTTCCTAGAGATTTAGATCTCCCTCTAGATTTAGATCTCCCACTTGATGACTTATTTTTGTTTATGTTATGGGACCATCCTCGTACAGACAAGGCATCAACATTATGGTTCTCCATATTTTTCTATATCATGTCCTCCATCAACAAGGATGAGACTCTTTCATCAAACTGCAAGGTCGTTGTATTGCTACCTATTGCAATAACTAGACTATCCCACAAATCTAGTAGAGAACACAACAAAATGATGCACTTATCTTCATTTGAAATTTTCATATCAACAGATAATAACTTACTTACCACATTATTAAATGAGTTTAGATGCTCTATCACCAAGTCTCCATCTTTCATCCTCAGGTTATACAGCTTTTTCCGTAGGAACAATTATTTCACCAAAGACTTAGATTAATACAAAGTCCCTAACTTGTCCCACAAGCCTTCGTAGTAGCTTCCCCTAATACATTCAGCAATACTGAATTTGAGACACATAATCGTATTATGATCTTTTCCATTCGATCCAACTTCTTCCATCCTTCATCGGACACTCTCGTTGGTTTAGTACCTCGATCTACCATGATCCACTGATATTTATCCACCAATAGATCCTCCATCTTCAATTTCCATAACTCAAAACTCTAACCATTAAATTTCTCAATCTCTATCTTTCCACTACTTGCCATCTTCTTTCACCACCAGAATTGATCCCACAAATCTCCCACTGAATAGGGTCTACCACAGGCCAGAGCGAAACCCCTCAGCAATAAAGGCATCCCCTTGAAGCCAAAATAACTCTGATACCAAATGTAGGTTTTAACCCCATACAGAAATTACCTCAATACAAATTCTAAAAACACAGAAAATAAACAATGTGAGAGCATAACACATAAAACACATATATACAGAGATTTTCCCCTGGATCCCAAAGCGGGACTACCAGCTTGATTTTTCATTATGTTCATTTCAATGCTTACAATACATATTTATATATTCCGAAGCATCCAATACCATGGACTAAAAACCATCGCATCCAAAACCATGGATCGAAAACCATCACGTCCAAAACCATGTGTGAAATTCATGCACAAAACCATAGGTAGGTCTACCCAACCTAATATAGGGTCCAAAAAACAAAATTTTTTGGGGAGCTGCCCCAGACCCCATAGAGGAGGGTTACCTACACTCCTCAAACCCCTATGTCCCCCCTGCTACACAATAGGTGCAATAAAGGGGGGGGCTCTGCCCCCCCTCTAACCCCCCAGTTAACTACGTGGGCTAGTCATGGAAAGAATATAACACAACCCAACATTGTCACTATCTAATAGATCATAAAGAATAGTTCTTGTGGGGGAATGATTTCTTATCTAGGCGAATGGCATGAAAATGTTCCTGGATATGAGGAATCAAGTGGGAAGAGTAGTCATGACAAATATATGAGGTCAGTATCATGTGAATATGAATTTATATCTTGTATTATGCTTATGCTTATGTTATGGACAGGTTAAACTGAGGGATACACCAACAAAATGAAAGCAGTGTGATCTGTGGCATGATAGGATAAGCATGGATAAGAAACTGGAAGAAAGGTTTCTTGGTAAGGACAATGTGGTTTTGGATGTGTGGTACTACTGTTGTTCATATGTTTTATATGTTGTACATGTTGCATCTATGATGTGTTCACATGTGGTGTTGTGTATATATAGTGTGTGTACATGCTGTTTATGCAATGTTATGTACATGATGATACAGTTAGTGTTGTGCGAATATTGTATATGGTGTTTTGCGCATGATTGGATATGCAGTGTTGTGTATAGATGATGCTATGTACATGTTGGATATGCAGTTCTACGTACATGTGGTATTGTGTGCATGTTGTACATGTGGTGCTAAGTACATATGGTGTTGTGTGCATGATTGTACAAGTGGTGTTGTGTGCATGTGGTGTTTTGTACATGTTGTACAAGTGGCACTGTGTGCAGGTGGTGTTGTGTACATGTCGTGCATGTGGCAATGTGTACATGTGGTGTCGCGTACCTGACGTGTGCATGGTACTATGTACATGTGGTATTTTGCACACATTGTATAGGTGGTGTTGTGTACATGTGATGTTGTTCACACATTGTGCAGGTGGTGCTTTGTACATGTGGTACTGGTGTACATGTGGGATTGAGTGCATGTTGTACATGTTATGTTGCGGGCATGGGGTACTATGTATGTGCATTGTGTAGTCATGGTATCGTGACATATGCATTCATTATGTTGCACTCTATATACGTATTTGTGTTGTGTTGTACATCACGTGTAGGTGTATGTGTTGTATGTCTAGTTTAGGTGCATGTATTGCATGGTGTTGTATGTAGTGTGTGATTGTATGTGTGTGATGCACACTATGTGTACGTGCACATGGTTTAGGAGAAGGCACTCAGTGTTTATCTGGTGTGGCAACCGATCCAGAGTGTGTATGTAATAAAGACAAAGGTAGAAGTTAAGGATTGATGCAAGGATAAGTATCATCATTTTATTTAGTTTTATTATGCATGTGATTTATGATTATGGTATATGATGATTATATGTGATTTACAATTCTAGTTTATGATGGTTGTGTTTGAGCTAACCTAATGTGATATGTTTATACATGATGATGTGGTCAATGATGCTTGTTTGACTTGTTGTGACACGAATTAAATAGGATTACAAGTATATCTTATTAATGAGCTACCAATGAGGTACGATTTGAAGTCATTTAAATTTATTTTGAATCTAATGCAAGTTATGTGTCGTGGTACAGGAAGCATGGAAATCCTTAGTTGGATGGTTGAAATTGACTGCAAGAATTAGCAGCAACAGTGAAAGAAATTGGAACAGGTAGTAGTATGCTTGTAAAACACTTCAAGAGCAGGGCCATTATGGGACACATGTACCCAATAGTGTCCATTGATTTCCATGATGATGCTATGACTGGTATGATGGTTGGGGTAGGTATATGCCTTGGTTGTTTGATCTTTCGATGTGAGGAAGCCTTTGCCAAGGTATGGATCACTCGGGCTATGGGTATAAATGGAAATTGGAAGGTGAGTGACTACATGGAAGGGGTGACAAAATTCCTGAGCGACAATGTAGCAAAGAAGGGAAGGTCATGGATATATTTTTTTTGATCATGAGCATTGCCAGATGGATTAAAATGCACATTAGGAGTGCGCCCTAGAACAATGAGTCGGTAAATGTTCACTGAGAGGACAGGTGGCACAAGATTATAACGATGGACACTGGATCCAGATTTGACTTCGCAGTGGATTCTAGATTTCCTCAAAAGGAGGTGAATCCTAGTATTACTTTGAGGGTGGAGGTGTGATCCAATGGATTCCCTTGTTGATTGATATGGGCATCGTATCCTTTTATTTATTGGTTAAGAATGTTGGGTGTGGAGCCTGATTATCTTCTGTATTCAAAGGTATCGCCGCATTGGACCCCAGTTCAAAATGGGGCAGCAACATCGCCCATAAAACATTCGCTATAGGGGGGGGGGGGGGTCAGGGGGGTACGAACTGCGACCTTTGGGAGCCCCCTTGGTGGAGGGCTTCGGGGGCAGCGCCCTCGAAGCTAAGAATAGATGTAAAATTGCCTTGTAAAATGTTGTAATTTCGTAGTCAATCTAGGCTGTTCACTAGGTGGAGATTTGACGGTAGAAATTATGTTTAGTTTAGGGTTTTTTTACCCAGAAAGCAACCCCTCGCTATATATGAGGGAATTGTATTGCGTCTATGGATATCTATATTATGAGTGAGGAAGACAGAGGAGATTGAGAGTGAAGAGGGAGTTACAACAGATCTGCTGTAGATTGTATCTCTTTAGTTTGTTGGATAATGTAAAAAGAAGGACTGGTTGTTTCTCCGTGGACGTAGCCCAAACTGGGTGAACCACATATATCTATGTCTTGTTTTATGCATTTTCTGTGTTTATATTTCTGCAATATTTTATGTGTTCCATTGCTCTGTAATATATAATTTTCTAACAACTGGTATCAGAGCCAAAGGTCTATTTGGTTGATAAACTCACAGGAGAGAAGGGTTCTTGGTTCGAGTGGGAGCAATGGCGGAAGATGGTAAGTTTAGGGTCGAAAAATTCAACGGCCAAAACTACCGGCTGTAGAACATACAGACGGAAGATTATCTATATCAGAGATATTTGTACCTACCATTGCGCAGAAAGACAAAGAAGTCGACAAGTATGACAGACATAGAATGGAATATTCTCGACAGAAAGGCACTTGGAACAATACGGCTATGCCTAGAGGCAACAATAGTGTTTAATATTTCAAAGGAAACGACAACAGAGGGTTTAATGTCGACATTGGTGAAACTATATGGAAAACCCTTGGCCCCAAATAAGGTATTTCTTATGAAGCGTTTATTTAATATGAAGATGTCAGAAGGTGGATCTGTTGTAGACCATTTAAATGATTTTAATACAGTTACAAGTCAGTTAAGTTCTGTAGGGGTAACTTTTGATGATGAAGTTAGGGCTCTGTTATTTCTATGCTCATTGCGAGAAAGTTTGAATGGTTTAGTTATGGCCATTAGTAACTCTGTCTCTGGATCTAGTTCTTTAAAGTTTGATGATGTTGTCGGTGCAATCCTTAGTGAGGAAATGCGATGGAAAAGCTCCGGTGAGACATCAAGTAATGCTTTGACTGCAGAGACTAGGGGAAGAAAAATGGAAAGAGGAAAGAGCTTAGGATATCGCAGTAAGTCAAGAAAAGCTAGATCCAAGTCCAGATTGGGGATAGTGTGCTGGAAATGTGGGAAGAAAGGACACCTGAAGAAAGACTGCAAGTCTCGAAAGGGAAAAGAAGGAGACGTGCAACAAGAAACTAAGCATGAAGTGTATGTAACAGGTGATGTGTTGCAAGATGATTTGATTCTTTCATTAGAAAATATTATTGATGCCTGGGTGGTAGATTCAAGGGCCTCATTCCATGCACACCTGATAGGAAACATTTTCATGATTATGTTCAAGGAGATTTTGGACAGGTTTGATTGGGTGATGATAAACCCTGTAAAATTGTTGGAATGGGTACAATTTTCATAAAACAGCAAAATGGAAATTAGTGGCTATTGAAGGAGGTAAGGCATGTTCCAGATCTGAAGAAAATTTTGATTTCAATAGGGCAATTGGGTGGTGAAGGTTGCGTAACCACTTTCACAGATAAAACCTGGAAGGTCACTAAAGGATCCCTAGTAATAGCAAAAGAAGGAAAGGTTGGACCATTGTATTTATGCAATGCTATTTCTAATTTTGTTAATGCTTTAACCTCTACAGGAGAAGATATGGCATTGTGGCATCATGGGCTCAGGCACATGAGTGAGAAGGGGATGCAGATTCTTCACTCAAGAAATTTGTTGCCAGGTTTGAAGCATGTTGATTTAAAATTCTGTGAGAATTGTATTTATGGAAAACAGAAGAGAGTCAAATTCCTTAGAGTTGGGAAAGAAAAAAAGAGCGAAAAATTAGAGCTTGTGCATACAAATGTATGGGGACCTGCTCAGGTATCATCTCTTGGTGGCTCTCGTTCTTATGTTACTTTTATTGATGATGCAAACAGAGAAACCTGGATTTATTGTATTCGAAATAAATCTGATGTATCTGATAATTTCAAGAAATGGAAAGCTTTGGTTGAAAATAAAACAGGAAAAAGGTTGAAGTGTCTCAGATCAAATAATGGAGGTGAATATTGCAGCAAAGAGTTTGATAGGTATTGTTCAGAGAATGGAATTCGTAGAGAGAAGATAGTTCCAGGAACACCACTAGAAAATGGCGTGTCAGAAAGGATGAATAGGACAATCATGGAGCATGCAAGGTGCATGAGATTGCATGCAGGATTGCCTTTACAATTTTGGGCAGATGTTGTAGATATTGCTATTTATCTAATAAACAGAGGGCCTTGAAGTTCCTTGGATGGTGGCATTCTAGAGGAGGCATGGACAAGTAAAAAGGTAAACTACTCTTTTTTAAAGACTTTTGGTTGTGAGGCCTTTTTCCACATTAATAAAGAAAATACAACAAAGCTTGAGGCAAAATCAAAGAAATGTACCTTTATTGGATATGGTATTAATAATTTTGGTTATCGCTTTTATGATTATGAGAAACAAAAAATAATTAGGGTCATAGATGTCATATTCAATGAAAAGGTTTTGTATAAGGATCAGCTACAAGAAAAAGAAAACATCGAATACACAGTGCTTGACGATATCACATGAAAAGTGATGGCGCTTGAAAATCATAATGATCAATAGCCAAAACAATAACCACAACAGCAACAAGCACTCCAAACACCTGAAAGTGGTGTTAGAAGATCTACCGAGATAAGTAGACCCCCTGAATGATACTCTCCTTCATTATATTATGTATTGTTGATTGATTATGGTGAACCAGAATGTTATGAAGAAGCAGTGCAGGTAGAAACCAGGAAGAAGTGGGAGCAAGCCATGAAAGAAGAGATGGACTCCTCAACACATAACTAGACTTGGGACGTAGTCAGGTTGCCTACAGGTAAAAGAGCATTGCGAATAAATGGGTTTACAAGTTGAAGGAAGAAGATGGAGGTAGAAAAATGTATACAACTAGAATTGTGGTGAAAGGGTGTGCAGAGGAAAAGGGTATAGAATTTGATGAGATATTTTCTCCTATTGTGAAAATGACTTCAATCAGAACTATTCCAAGTCTAGTAGCAGCTGAAGATTTGCATCTTGAGCAGTTAGATGTAAATACAGCCTTTCTCCATGGGGATTTGGAGGAAGAGATATATGTGCAGCAGCTACAAGGATATGAGGCAAGAGGGAAGGAGAAACTAGTGTGTAGGTTGAAGAAGAGCTTGTATGGCTTAAAACATGCTCCAAGGCAATGGTATCTAAAATTTGATAGGTTTATGTCTAAACAAGGTTATACTAGATGTCACATTGATCATTGTGTTTATCTCAAAAGGAAAAATTATGGCAGCTCTATTATATTGTTATTGTATGTAGATGACATACTTGTTGCATGTTCTAACATGCAAGAAATAAATGTGATCAAAAGGAAATTGGAAAACTCATTTGCAATGAAGGATTTGGGTGCTGCAAGACAAATCCTTGGTATGAGAATAACTAGAGATAGGAAGAATCACAAATTAACATTGTCTCAAAGTGAGTACATAGAAAAGGTGTTGAAAAGATTTAATATGTAGAATGCAAAACCAGTTGGTATACCTTTGGCTAGCCATTTCAAATTAAGTAAGGAGGCATGTCCCAAGACTCAGGAAGAAATGGCTCATATGTCTAAAGTTCCATATGCATCAGCAGTTGAAAGCTTAATGTATGCAATGGTCTACACAAGCCCTGATATTGCACATGCAGTGGGAGTTGTAAGCAGGTACATGAACAATCCAGGAAAAGAACATTGGAATGGCAGTGAAGTGGATTCTCAGGTATTTGAGAGGTACCACAAATCAAGCATTATGCTTTGGTGGTTCAAACGTTGCTCTACAAGGATATGTTGATGTAGATATGGCAGGGGACAAAGATAACAAGAGGAGCACTATAGGATATGTATTTGTTGTAGATGGAACAACTGTCAGTTAGGTTTCAAAACTGCAAAGTGTTGTTTCACTCTCAACAATAAAACTAGAGTATGTTGCTGCTACAGAGGCTAGTAAAGAAATGCTTTGGTTACAAAGGTTTCTGGATGAATTGGGTAAGAATTAGGAGTTGGGCAGGTTATACAGTGATAGCCAGAGTGCCATACATCTTGCAAAGAACTCTACATTTTATTCCAAGACTAAGCATATAAAGCTCAAGTACAATTTCATACGGTCAGCATTGAAAGATGGACAGTTGAAGCCAGAAAAGATACACACTAGCCAAAATCCTGCAGATATGTTAACAAAAGTTGTAACTAGGGAGAAACTGAGAATCCGCTCATTTTCAATTGGTCTTCAAGTATAATGAAGAAGATGAGAAATAGCTAGGTCTAAAGTGGAGTCATTGTCTAGCAAATGAAGCAACGTGGAGTTGCTATAATCAGTTTCCAAGTGGGAGATTGTTGGGTGTGGAGCCTAATTATCTTCTGTATTCAAAGGTATCGCCGCATTGGACCCCATTTCGAAATGGGGCAGCAACGCCGCCCATAAAATATTCGCTGTAGGGGGGGTCCAGGGGGACAGCTCCGACCTTTTGGGAGCACCCCCTAGCAGGGGGTTTCGAGGGCAGTGCCCTCGAAGCTAAGAATAGATGTAAAATTTCCTTGTAAAATGTTGTAATTTCGTAGTCAATATGGGAAGTTCATTAGGAGGAGATCTGACAGTAGAAGTTATGTTTAATTTAGGGTTTTTTACCCTAGAAGGCAACCCCTCACTATATATGAGGGAATTGTATTGAATCTATGGATATCTATATTTTGAGTGAGGAAGAGAGAGGAGATTGAGAGCGAAGAGGGAGTTACAGCAGATCTGCTGTAGGTTGTATCTCTTTAGTTTGATGGGTAATATAAAAAGAAGGACTGGCTGTTTCTCTGTGGATGTAGCCCAAACTGGGTGAACCACATATATCTGTGTCTCTCTTATTTTATGTGTTTTCTGTGTTTATATTTCTGCAATATTTTATGTGTTCCATTGCTCTGTAGTATATAATTTTCTAACAAATGGTATTAGAGCCAAAGGTCTATTTGGCTGATAAACTCGTAGGAGAGAAGGATTCCTAGTTCTAGTGGGAGCAATGGTGGAAGATGGTAGGTTTAGGGTCGAAAAATTCAAGGGCCAAAACTACCAGCTATGGAGGATGCAGATGGAAGATTATCTATATCAGAGAGATCTATACCTACCATTGAGCAGAAAAACAAAGAAGCCAATGAGTATGATAGACGTAGAATAGAATATTCTCAACAAAAAGGCACTTGGAACAATATAGCTATGCCTAGCGGCATTGGTAGCGTTTAATATTTCAAAGGAAACGACAACAGATGGTTTAATGTCGACATTGGTGAAACTATATGAAAAACCCTTGGCCTCAAATAAGGTATTTCTTATCAATCATTTATTTAATATGAAGATGTCAGAAGGTGGATCTGTTGCAGACCATTTAAATGATTTTAATATAGTTACAAGTCAGTTAAGTTCTGTAGGGGTAACTTTTGATGATGAAGTTAGGGCTCTGTTATTTTTGTGCTCATTGTGAGAAAGTTGGAATGGTTTAGTTATGGCCATTAGTAACTCTGTCTCTGGATCTATTTCTTTAAAGTTTGATGATGTTGTCGGTGCAATCCTTAGCGAGGAAATACGACGGAAAAGCTCCGGTGAGACATCAAGCAATGCTTTGACTGTAGAGACTAGGGGAAAAAAAATGGAAAGAGGAAAGAGCCCAAGATATCGCAGTAATTCAAGAAAAGCTAGATCCAAGTCCAGATCGGGGATAGTGTGCTAGAAATGTGGGAAGAAAGGACACCTGAAGAAAGACTTCAAGTCTTGGAAGCGAAAATAAGGAGATGCGCAGTAAGAAACTAAGCATGAAGTGAATGTAACAGGTGATGTGTTCGCAAGATGCTTTGATTCTTTCATTAGAAAATATTATTGATGTCTGGGTGGTAGATTCAGGGGCCTCATTCTATGCCACACCTGATAGGAAACATTTTCATGATTATGTTCAAGGAGATTTTGGACAGGTTCGATTGGGTGATGATAAACCCTATAAAATTGTTGGAATGGGTACAGTTTTCATAAAAAAGCAAAATGGAAATTAGTGGCTATTGAAGGAGGTAAGGCATGTTCCAAATTTGAAGAAAAATCTGATTTCAACAGGGAAATTGGGAGGTGAAGGTTGCGTAACCACTTTCACAGATAAAACCTGGAAGATCACTAAAGGATCCATAGTAATAGCAAAAGGAGGAAAGGTTGGAACATTGTATTTATGCAATTCTATTTCTAATTCTGTTAATGCTTCAAAACCATAAAGGAGAAGATATGACATTGTGGCATCATAGGCTTGGGCACATGAGTGAGAAGGGGATGCAGATTCTTCACTCAAGAAATTTGTTTCCAGGTTTGAAGCATGTTGATTTAAAATCCTGTGAGAATTGTGTTTATGGAAAACAGAAGAGGGTCAGATTCCTTAGAGTTGGGAAAGAAAACAAGAGCAAAAAATTAGAGCTTGTGCATAAAGATGTATGGTGACCTGCTCAGGTATCATCTCTTGGTGGCTCTCGTTATTATGTTACTTTTACTGATGATGCAACCAGAGAAACCTGGATTTATTGTATTCGAAATAAATCTGATGTATTTGATAATTTCAAGAAATGGAAAGCTTTGGTTGAAAATGAGATAGGAAAAAGGTTGAAGTGTCTCAGATCAGATAATGGAGGTTAATATTGCAACAAAGAGTTTGATAGGTACTGCTCAGAGAATGGAATTCGTAGAGAGAACACAGTTGCAGGAACACAACAAGAAAATGGCGTGTCAGAAAGGATGAGTAAGACAATCATGGAGCATGCAAGGTGCATGAGATTGCATGCAGGATTGCCTTTACAATTTTGGGAAGATGTTGTAGATACTGTTGTTTATCTAATAAACAGAGGGCCTTGAAGTTCCTTGGATGGTGGTATTCCAGAGGAAGCATGGACAGGTAAAAAGGTAAACTACTCTTTTTTAAGGACTTTTTGGTTGTGAGGCCTTTGTCCACATTAATAAAGAAAATACAACAAAGCTTGAGGCAAAATCAAAGAAATGTACCTTTATTGGATATGGTGTTAATGATTTTGGTTATCGCTTTTATGATTATAAAAAACACAGAATAATTAGGAGCAGAGATTTCATATTCAATGAAAAGGTTTTGTATAAGGATCAGCTACAGGAAAAATAAAACAGAGAATACACAGTCCTCGACGATATCACAGGAAAAGTGATGGTGCCTAAAAATCATAATGATTAACAGCCAAAACAATAACCACAATGGCAACAGGCACCCCAAACACCTGAAAGTGGTATTAGAAGATCTACCAGGATAAGTAGACCCCATGAACGATACTCTCCTTCATTATATTATGTATTATTGACTAATTCTGGTGAACCAGAATGTTATGAAGAAGCAGTGTAGGTAGAAACTAGGAAGAAGTGGGAGCAAGCCATGAAAGAAGAGATGGACTCCTTAGCACATAACCAAACTTTCGACTTAGTCAGGTTGCCTGCAGGTAAAAGAGCATTGCATAATAAATGGGTTTATAAGTTGAAGGAAGAAGATGGAGGTAGAAAAAGGTATAAAGCTAGATTTGTGGTGAAAGGGTTTGCACAGAAAAAGGGTATAGAATTTGATGAGATATTTTCTCCTGTTGTGAAAATGACTTCAATCAGAACTATTATAATTCTAGTAGCAGCTGAAGACTTGCATCTTGAGTAATTAGATGTAAAGACAACCTTTCTCCATGGGGATTTGGAAGAAGAGATATATATTCAGCAGCCACAAGGATATGAGGTAAAAGGGAAGGAGAAACTAGTGGGCAGGTTGAAGAAGAGCTTGTATGGCTTAAAACAGGCTCCAAGGTAGTGGTATCTAAAATTTAACAGGTTTATGTCTAAACAAGGTTATACTAGATGTCACTCTGATCATTGTGTGTATCTCAAAAGGAAAAATGATGGAAGCTATATTATATTGTTATTGTATGTAGATGACATGCTTGGTGCAGGTTCTAACATGAAAGAAATAAATTTGCTCAAAAGGAAATTGGAAAACTCATTTGCAATGAAGGATTTGAGTGCTACAAAACAAATCCCTGGAATGAGAATAACTAGAGATAGGAAGAATTGCAAATTAACATTGTCTCAAAGTGAGTACATAGAAAAGGTGTTGAAAAGGTTTAATATGCAGAATGCAAAACTAGTTGGTATACCTTTGGCTAGCCATTTCAAATTAAGTAAGGAGGCGTGTCCCAAGGCTCAGGAAGAAATGGCTCATATGTCTAAAGTTCTAGATGCATCAGTAGTTGGAAGCTTAATGTATGCAATGGTCTACATAAGGCCTGCTATTGCACATGTAGTGGGAGTTGTAAGCAGGTACATGAACAATCCAGGAAAAGAACATTGGATGGCGGTGAAGTGGATTCTCAGCTATTTGAGAGGTACCACAAATCAAGCATTATGCTTTGGTGGTTCAATCGTTGCTCTACAGGGATATGTTGATGCAGATATCGTAGGTGACAGAGATAATAGGAGGAGCACTACAGGATATGTATTTACTGTAGGTGGAGCAACTGTTAATTGGGTTTCAAAAATCCAAAGTGTTGCATCACTTTCAACAACAAAAGAAAAGTATGTTGCTGCTACAAAGGCTAGTAAAGAAATTTTTTGGTTACAGAGGTTTCTGGATGAATTGGGTAAGAAGCAGGAGTTGGGTAGGTTATACAGTGATAGCTAGAGTGCCATACATCTTGCAAAGAACTTTACATTTCATTCCAAGACTAAACATATACAACTCAAGCACCATTTCATATGGTTAGCATTGGAAGATGGAGAGTTGAAGCTGGACAAGATACACACTAGCCAAAATCCTGTAGATATGCTAACAAAAGTTGTAACTGGGGAGAAACTGAGAATTTTCTCAGTTTCAATTGGTCTTCAAGTATGGTGAAGAAGATGAGAAACAACTGGATCCAAAGAGGAGTCATTGTCCAGCAAATGAAGCAGTGGTGGAGTTACAATAATCATTCTATAGGTGGGTGATTGTTGGGTGTGGAGCTTGATTATCTTATGTGTTCAAAGGTATCTCCGCATTGGACCCCAGTTCGAAATGGGGTGGCAACGTTGCCTGTAAAATATTCGATGCGGGGGGGGTCCACGGGGCCTGTAAAATTTCCTTGTAAAAGTATAGTAATTTTTAGTTAATTTGGGTCATTCACTAGGTGGAGATCTGATGGTAGAAGTTATGTTTATTTTAGGGTTTTTTTCCCTAGAAGGAAACCCCTCACTATATATGAGGGAATTGTATTGTGTCTATGTAGATCTCTATCCGGAGTGAGCAAGAGAGAGGAGATTGAGAGCGAAGAGGGTGTTACAATGGATCTATTGTAGGTTGTATCTGTTCAATTTGATGGGTAATATAAAAGGAAGGACTGGTTATTTTTCTGTGGACGTAGCCCAAACTGGGTGAACCACGTATATCTGTGTCTCTCTTGTTTTATGTGTTTTCTGTGTTTATATTTCTGCAATATTTTATGTGTTCCATTGCTCCATAATATATAATTTTCTAACAGTTAGCCTCTCCGTTGTTTGGTCTTTCGGGGAAAGATGTTGAGTTCATATGGATTGAAAACTTTCAAGAGGCCCTAGATACGTTGAAAGGCAAACTTCTAACTGCCCGAATTTTGAGAGACCCAAACTGGGCCCTACCTTTCCACACTAACATGGATGCCTCATACAAAGCAATAGGAGTAGCCTTGGGACAAAATGATTAGAAGTTACCTTATGCCATATACTTTGTAAGTAAAAATTTGTCAAAGGCAGAGTTAAACTATACGGTAACCGAGAAGGAACTCCTAGCTATAGTGCATTCCTTAAATAAATTCAGACATTACATTAGAGGCTATGAAACCTTTGTACACATTGATCATGCTGCAATTAGGTATTTAACAAATAAACCAGATGTAAATTCTTGCATCATTAGATGGTTTCTTTCACTATGGTAGTTCGATTTAACCATTGTTGATAAGCATGGTAAGGAAAATGTTGTTGCTGACTTTTTGTCTAGAGTAAATTTGCCTACATGTGAAGAAGGAATGGTGGATGATCAAGTGCCATATGAACACCTATTTTCTATCACAGTACTCTCTCCATGGTTTGCTAATAGAGAAAATTACTTGGTTTCAGCACACTTCCCACCACACCTGTCCTCAAAAAAGAAGAGAAAGATCGTGAGGGAAAGCACCCCTTTCACCTAGATTGGGGGAAATATCTTAAAAATTGGCCAAGATTAGATCTTGAGAAGATGTGTCAGGGAGGAGGAAGTTTTTGACATTCTCTTGACATGTCATGACTGGCCTTGTGGAGGTCATTTTGCAGCAAAGAGGACTGCCTTCAAAATATTGCAAGCAGACTACTATTAGCCCACTCTTCATCAAGATGTGAAGAGATATACCAGCCAATGTGATCAGTGCTAAAGGATGGGGAAACCTACTCCAAAGGATGAGATTCCCATGCAACCTCAAGTGACCTTTGAGCCATTTGAGAATTGGGGCATGGACTTTGTGGGTCCTATCAACCCTCCTTCAAAATAGAGGCAATACATCATTGTGTGCACTAATTATATCACAAAATGGGTAGAGACAAAAGAAATCAATGTAGTAACAAAGGAAGAAGTATCCAAGTCTTTAAGAGAAAACATATTCTACAAGTTCGGGTATCCAAGAGAACTAGTCACAGATCAAGGTAGTCAGTTCACTTCCAATTTGATTGAACACCTTCTCACACATCATAAAATCAAGAAGATGAATTCTACCTATTACCATCCACAAGCCAATGGGAAGGTGGAAGTCACTAATAGAGACTTGAAAGGAATTCTAACCAAGGTAGTGAGCAATAGTAGAAAAGATTGGGCGGACAGACTAGTTGAGGCCACCTGCACCTACAACACAACATGGAAGACCACCACAGGGTTCACACCCTATGAATTGGTCTATGGGAAGAAGGATTTGTTGTCAATATCATTCTAATACAATACACTGAGGATGGTAGCTCAACTGGACCTAGACCTCAACCATGCATAGAGGGAAAGACTACTCTAGCTGGAAAGATGGGATGAAGAAAGATTCCAGGCCCTTCACCACATAGAGGTAGTTTAGCTTCAAAGGAAAATATGGCATGATAAAAATATCAAGGAGAAGCAATTCCAAGAGGGAGATTGGGCATTGATCTATGACTCAAGGTATAAATACTTCAAAGGCAAGTTGAGGACAAGATGCCTAGGACCCTACACTCTGGAAAAATGTAATGACAATGGTTCAATTCTAATTAGAACCATTGATGAGGAAGCCATCCCGATACTTGTCAATGGACATAGGTTGAAAATTTACAAGAAGCCCATCTCCAAGTGAGAGCTCATTGAAGATCTGAATAAGATAGTGTTGTTAGTGTAGTAGGTCTTAGCCTCCACTCCACCACCTCACTCAAGAAGCAGAAGAAAGAAAAAATAATAAGGACTCAAGTGAAAACCTCCATGAGGCACTTGAGTCCCATGATTGGGTTGAAAACATCTCTTGAGGTGCCTAGTGATGAAAAAAACAGAAAAAAAGAGAAAGAATAAGATCCCTAGGTGAAAACCTCCCTTGGAGGCACCCAGGCCAGGCAATTAGGGTGAAAACCTTCTTGAGACATCCTAGTTGTCTTTAAAAAAACAAAGAAAAAAAGAGAGAAAAAAGGAAGAAGAAAAAACAAAAAGAAGGAAAAGGAAATTGAATTTTAATGTACATTGTAGGTTACAAGTGGACCACAAGAGAAAGAGAAGATGCCACTGAGCCTATTTCATATCGCCCACACTCTTCTCCATCATTTCTGACCTTCATTCCACCTCTCCATGTTTTTTTTGCAAAGACTGTGTATCCTACAGGAGGCCCTGTGTGTTCTACAGGAGGCTCCTGTAGAAATCACAAAGAGCTAGAAATGGTCTCAAAAAGCAGTTTGAGGGGCTGAGAGATTTCATGAAGAGCATGTAAGCCTTCTTATAGCTGTCCACTCTCCTGGCCATCCATCCCACACATGCACCACCTCATCATCATCGATTTCTTTCCTTCCTGTCAAAAAACGGAGAAACCAATTTCTTAGATAAAACAAAAATAAAAGGAACAACACCTCCAAATCTCACATGTAGCTTACCAAGTACCTCTCTATCTTCATCAACATCTCCAGTCTCATCCTCAAGCTCTCAGCACAAAAATTAGCTAAAATTTTTAAAGGGAGAAGTAGCTACAGGAGCTCTTGTAGGAATTCCTATAGCAGCTGATCCCATTAAAATCAAGCCACAAATATGTGCAACGATAGGATTGAAGGGGACACTTGAAGCCAAATCTAGCCAGAGGATACTTGCACAAAGCAGACAAGCCACACATTAGGAAGCAGAAATCATACAACAGAGGATATACAGTCATGCAACAACTGAAATACCAGCATGCATGATCCGAATTGGATCCTTAAACATTTCCATGACCATTTCAAATTATGTCAAGCTTTAAAATCTTATGAATAACGAGCTTATTAGAAATGACCTCTAGACAATGGAAATTCGTCACCAGTATGGAACAATGAGGATCCTTGCTCAAGGCGCACTGACCATTGGCCCATGGAGACTGTGCATGGACACAAACTGGCAATCAGAAGCCCATATCCAAAAAACAGAGGCAGTTTCGCATATGCGATTAGTGCTAATCGCATATCACAAGGAAAAAATCTTGGTGAAGGAAAGCCCCAAGTGCTCGATCACAAGGAAAACAGGAAACCATGTGGAAACCCTCAAAAGGCGGGTCCTGTGTCCAAAACTGGCAAGATATCACATGCACTTCGAGTACTAAGTGGGTTTGGCTGAGTTCAATGTGATGCCACACACCGGGTGACATGCGTCCAACGGATGAGAGAGAAAACCACTTACATCACATGAGTAATGGTCGAGCAACTTACCCACGAGATATAGACAAAGATTGTAGGATCTGGAGGCTCCAGATCAATGGCGGATAATCAACCCAATGGAAAACCAGATTTGATGGGGAAATAGATTGATGTACATGAGATTTGGGGTCCGACATGACCGATGAGTTGGCAGAGGAATCAGTTTTGTGGGGAATCTTGCAGTAATGGAAATAATGACCGTTCAAAGAGAACTAACACTCAGTTTGTGAGGAAATAGGTGGCCACCTCTTTGTGAAGTGTTACACAGCGATGGTGACACAGAGCATAGGAATTCCAGCAGACAGAGGTAGGCGATCTAGAGATCCGAGAAGCAAAAATGAAAATTTAGGGAGCAGATTGGCTTTAAGCCATGAACAGACAAAGAGAAAAAGAGACAAAAGTAGAGAAAGAAGTGAATTGTAGAGAATAGAGAAGTCAAGCTTACCTGTAGAGCAAAGGAAACATCGAACAGACATAATAGAGAGAGTCTGAGAGTCTGTGAACTCCAAAGAAGGCTTGAGAGGCTCAAGCAAATCCTCTGTGTATTCCTATCAGGTATTGAGTACCAAATTGGACTCATACTGCTGAGACCAGTTCAGGTCGAGATTTAGTAAGGGGAGTCAATGTACTCTAGAGACTTGGGGAATCCAAGTACAATCCTACTGATAATTCTCTATTAAGTGAGACTCAAATTGAGCTCCTTATTGTAAAATATCTACTTTAAGACACAATCGAAAGGCCACCACTGAAGGCTAGACCAAGAGACGTAACCCAGGAGGATCAGGTGAACTCCTCATTGAATTTGTTGTGTTTTTGTATTTGCTTATTGTGTTTCTCTTACTGTTTCAAGTGACTATGTATTTCGAAATCTTATTGATCCGTTACTTAAAATAACATAGGGACACCCCAGCACATGGGTTTGTAATACCTTCATTAATTAACTGAGATCATTCATGAGTGATTAGATCAAGTGGTATCAGAGCTTCTAGGTTGTTTAACGTTAGACAAGCTTGTGCTTGATTTTGTTGTTGAATGCTAACTGGGCGAAAGCTTAAATTAGGAGAAGGAGAGTTGGTCGAAACTATTCCAGAAATTGGAAGAGTCTATCCTCAGAAGAAAATGTCAGAAGAAAGTCCCTTGGGACCAGATCCCCAATTTATAGGTATTTTCCTAGCAATGAGGTCCACGGTAGAGGAAATGTATAAGGACTTCATAAAACTTAAAGATGGAGATTCGTCAAGCTCCAAACATGAAAAAGGAGAAGAATCTCTCCTCCGTGACTACTCAAAAGTCAAAGGGAAAGAAGAAAGCTTTCTTAGACCTCGTAATAGCCCTAAACATAAAAAGAATTCATCTTTGATTAAATTAGATGTTAAATTTGATTTACCAATATATGATGGAGAGTTCAATGCAAAGAAACTGGATAATTGGATCAGACAAATTGATGTTTATTGCAGAGTACAGAGTATCGACTTAGACAAAAGTAAGATTCAGCTAGCCAGTCTATGCCTCGGGGGCACCTCCTTGGTATGGTGGCAAGACAGGACCCAAGTTGACATGAAGAAACATGGTAAGATTCTTTTTGTCTAGAGTGAATTTGTTTCTGTAATCCAAAAGCTATTCTATCCACTAGCTTACATGTAGCAAGTCATGATGAGCTGGCAAACTCTTCGCTAATTGAAAGGGAAAAGTGTATAAGGTTACACCCAAGAATTTAGGAAAAAAGCTTTGATTCTAGGAATTTCATTAGACTCGCCTAAGACTCTGTTGAAGTACATAGGTGGTCTACATAGCCACATGAGGCACACTATCCTCATGTTTAATCCCACTAGTATAGATGAGGTATTTGTTCAAGCTACACATCTAGAAGCTAGAGGAAAGAATGGGAAACTAGAAGTTGGAAGATCATCGAAGCCCATTGCAAGCAAGAATAATGAGGAAAGCAAATAGAAATGGAAAGAGAGGAAGGCCAACACTGTAAAGAAAAGAAAGTCTTCATGAATTCACTATAAGAAGGATGGGCATGATGATGAGCACTATTGGATTCTGCATCCGGAGCTGAGACCTAAGAAGTTCGAGGGCAAGAAGAAGAAGATTGTTGCAACTATTCAGAAAGATTTAGGGTCAAAGTTAGGAGATGGAACAACCATTGCAACCACAGGTATAAAAGGTAAAAATTCTGAAGCATCTACTATTAATTCTGCACAATCTATTAATGATGAAGAAAATGAGAGAAAAAGACATGAGCTTTTCCATATTTGAGTTATTTCCAAGAAAATATTTATACCTTGTTTGATAGTGGCTCACAAGTAAATTTAATTTCTGAAGCAATTGTAAAGAAGTTGAGATTACTGACTACACCTCACAAGAAACCATACCCATTAGGTTGGTTAAGTGATAAAACACAACTACAAGTGACTAGACAATGTAAACTTAAGTTTTCCTTTGGTTCAGCATTTGTAGATGAGGTTGAGTTAGATATAGTTCCTTTGGATATAGTGGAATTGTTTTAGGAAATCCTTACTTGTATAATAGAAAAGCTATTTTCTATGGAGCTGAGAACAAGTATCTACTCGTTAAAGATGGAATCAAATACTTTGTAAAAGCTCATTAGCTCAAGGATAATTATACTCTCATAAACTCAGGGCAGATGAAACGAATTGTAAATTCATACAAACAATTTTTACTGATGGCTGTAAAGGAAAAGAAACCTGATAAAACCAATGTATTTGAGAGCTATGATGCTAAAAAACAAGCTGATTTAGAAAACGTTGTTTCAAAATATGTTATCTTATTTCAAGAACCTAAAGGTCTACCACCCAAGAAGGAAATAGTGCATGATATTAATTTGTAGCAAGATGCTCCATTGCCTAACATCAGAATGTACAATTTGCCCGCTTTAGAGAATGCATAAATCAAAAAGCAAGTGCAGGAGTTTCTCGAGAAGGGGTTCATCAAACCTAGCACATCGCCATGTGGGTCTCCAATCATTTTGGTAAGAAAGAAAGATGGCTCGTGGAGAATGTGCATTGATTACCGAGCACTGAATAAGATAACAATCAAAAATCATTATCCCCTTCCTCACATAGATGATCTATTAGATCAATTGAAAGAAGCTGTTTATTTCTCCAAGTTAGACTTGCATAGTGGGTATCATCAGGTTAGAGTTGCAAAGCAAGATGCATGGAAGACTTCTTTCCAAACAAAGCAGGGATTGTATGAGTGGCTGGTTATGCCTTTTGGATTAACTAATGATCCTGCTACTTTCATGAGAATAATGAATGTTGTACTCAGACCTTTTCTTGATGATTTTGTTATTGTATATTTGGATGACATTCTTACATTTAGCAAATCGTGGGAAGAACATTTAAAGCATGGCAAGCAGACACTAGATGTTTTTAAAAGAGAAAAACTTTATGTTAAACTCTCAAAATGTGAATTCGAAAAAACATCTTTGAATTATTTGGGTCATATAGTAGGGGGTAGTGAATTGAAGATAGATCCCTCTAAGATGGCAGTCACTGTAAATTGACCTAAACCCAAATCTGCTACAGAAGTGAGAAGCTTCTTAGGAGCAACACAATATTGGAGAAAATTCATTTCTAATTTTTCCTTAATTGCAACTCCCATACATGCTTTAACAAAATTGAACAAGGTGTTTCAGTGGGGAGGCAAATAGTAGAAATCCTTCGACACCTTGAAAGAAAATATTAGTACAACAATAGTACTAGCACTACCTAATCTTGAAAGACCATTTGAGATCCAAACAGATGCCAGTGACTATGCAATGGGAGAAATGTTGATACAACATGGTAAACCCATATGTTATCATTCTAAGACATTTAATTCTGCAGTAGTTAGCTATCCCACATATAATAAAGAATTGTGTGCAATAGTACAGAGTGTGAAAAAGTGGAAACATTACTTACTGGGAAAAGAGATAGTTATACATACTGATCATCAACCACTTCAATATCTACACCCCCAAACTAAGTTATAGCAATCAAGACACTATAGATGGATGGGTTTTCTACAACAGTTTCATTTAGTCATCAGATATAAAAAGGGCATACACAATAAAGTTGTTAATATGCTATCTAGACCTATTATAAATGCGTCCACTATACTTAAGCATAATTCAGTACTACATGAGAGCTACATTGAATAATATGCTCAAGATCTAGATTTCAAAGATGTATATGCAACTTTAAGTCAAGGAAAACGAGTAGAAGAATTGGATTATCATGTTAGGGAATGCTTCTTGTATCATTGTGGGAAGCTAGGCAGTGCAAAAACTAAAAGAGTAAAGATAATTCTAGAATCACACTTCTCTAATATCAGGTCACTTTGGGATAAGTAAAATAGTTTCACAACTACAAAGGTTTTATTATTGGCAAAAAATGAATGAGATGGTTTCCAGATATGTAAGAGGGTGTACCATGTGTGCTAAAAGCAAGCCCAGCAATAGAAAACTAGGCTTGTACACTCCACTGCCAGTTCCTTCTCATCATTGGGAAAGTGTTTCCATGGAATTTGTTGGAGGACTGCCTAAATTTAGGAAAGGTCATAACTATTTATATGTTGTTGTGGATACGTTCAGAAAAATGTGTATTTTGATACCTTGTGATAAACAAATTACAGCTAAACAAACTGCAAAGTTGTTATTTCAGCATGTATGGGTTCATTTTGGATTACCCACTTCTATTCTATTTGATCGAGATGCCTGATTTGTTGGGAACTTTTGGTCAATTTTGTGGGAACTAATGGACAAGAAACTGAAGAAAAGCACAGCCTTTCATCCAGAAACAGATGGCCAGACAGAAGTGGTCAATAGGACAATGATCTAGTTTCTCAAAGGCTATTGCAGCAAGCATCCAAAACTTTGGGATGAACATTTGTGTTATTTGCAAGATGCTTACAACTGAGCAAAACATTATTCTACATAGAGATCTCATTTTGAGGCCTATTTTGGTTTCACACCAAGGTCTCCCTTGGGTTTTGTCTTTGACAAAGACATAGCAGTTGATGGACACAGTGATGTGGACAAGGAAACCAATTTCATTGAACAAATCCAAGAGATTTACCGGGTAGTACAAGAACAACTGGAAAAGAGCCAAGCCAAATACAAGGCAAGGCATGACAAGCATCGGATGAAGCATAGTTTTGAAGTTGGTGATCAAGTCTGGTTGTATATCAACAAGGACAAAATGCAAGGTGAAGGTAGAAAGTTAAAGCCAATAAGGTATGGACCTTTCAAGATACCTGAGAAAATTGGTGAGAATGCTTTTCACCTTGATTTACTAGCTTACATTCACATCTAATCAGTCATTAATGCAGACAGCTTGAGACTATTTGAACCTTCATTAATTGACAATCTCGAAGAGTAGAGTCACTTGCCTTCTATTGATGATCTATTACCTAAATATCTCAATGAATTGCAGGAAGACATAGTTCTAGATAGGAAGGTGAGGACGATGCGTAGGGGAGATGTTGAGTACCTCACGATTGGACTCAAGGGTTCCAAGCCAAGCAGTGAAAAATGGATAGAGATTGGACAAGTGAGATAGCTATACCCTCACTTAGTTGATGCTTGAAAACCTACTTTTGGTGGTCCAAAATCTTTTTCAGTGGGAAGGCTGTGAACTGAATTGGATCCTTAAACATTCCCTTGACTGTTTAAAATTATGTAAGGATTCAAAATCTTATGAATAACAAGCTTATCAGAAATGAACACTAGACAATGGAAATTTGTGGCCACCATGAAACAATGAGGACCCTCGATCAAAGTGCATTGACCATTGGCCCATGGAGACCGCACATGGATGCAAATTGGTAATCAGAAGCCCAAATCGAAAAACAGAGGTAGTTTCTGATATGTGATTAACGCAAAGTGCTAAACGTGTATCGCAGGGAAAAAATCTCAGTGAAGGAAAGCCCTGAGCACTCGGTCACGATGAAAATAGGAAACCGTGCGAAAACCATCAGAAGGCAGGTCCCACGCCCAAAACTGGCAGGATATGGCATGTAGTTGAAGCAGTAAGCAGGTATGGCTGAGTTCAACATGATGCCACACACCGGGTGACACGTGTCCAGTGGATGAGAGAGAAAACCACTCACATCACATGAGTAATGGTCAAACAACTTACCCGCACGATATAGATGGAGACCATTGGATCTGGAGGCTCCAGATGAACGGTGGAGAATCAACCCAATGGAAGACCATATTTGATGGGGAAACAGACTGAGGTACATGAGATTTTGGGTCCAACATGACCGATGAGTTGGTAGAGGAATCAGTTTTGTGACAAATCTTGGAGCAAAAGGAATAGTGACCGTTCAAAGAGAACTGACACAAATTCATGAGGAAACAGGTGGCCACCTCTCTGTGAAGCGTTACACAGTGATGATGACACAGAGCAGGGGAATTCCAATGGATAGAGGCAGGTGATCCAGAGAGCTAGGAAGTAGAAATGAATAGTTAAGGAGCATATTGGCTTTAACTCATGAACACATAAATAGTAGAAGAGACAGAAGTAGAGAAATAAGTGAATTGCAGAGAACAAAGAAGCTGAGATGACCTTGTAGAGAAAAGGCAACATCAAGTAGAGAAAATAGAGAGATTCCAAGAGTCTGTGAACTCCAGAGAAGGCTTGATAGGCTCAAGAAAATCCTCTTTGTATTCCTATCGGGTATTAAGTACCAAATTAGACTCATACCACTGAGACTAGTTGAGGTCGAGATTCAATAAGGGAATTCTGTGTACTCTAGAGACTTGGGAGATCCAAGTAAATTCCTACTGATCATTCTCTATTAAGTGAGACTCAAATTTAGCTCCTTATTGTAAAATTTTAGCTTCAAGACACAATAGAAAGGCCACCACTAAAGCCTGGACTAGTAGATGTAGCCCGGGAGGATTGGGTGAACTCCTCATTAAATTTGTTTTGTTTTTGTATTTGCTTACTGTGTTTCTCTTACTGTTTCAAGTGCTTGTGTATTTCACAATCTTATCGATCCGTTTCTTAAAACAATATAGGCACACCCCAACACATGGGTCTGTAATACCTTCATTGATTAATTGAGATCATTCACAAGTGATTTTCATATCAATGCAACAGTAAAGGAACCAAAATGCACCACAACATGCACATTCGACTTGCAGTGAAGTGTCTAACCCTCTCCTCTATTGCATCAGTGTAATTTAAAAATATGCATAATCAAATGAGATGGTTAGGGTTGAACAAGAAAAGGTGGCCAATTAACTAGCCACCCTCATCCAGTTGATTGCACTCATTTGGAGATGCCACCACACGTGTACCTAGTCAACTCACAGAAAAATCCAAATGACAGGTAGTCGATGGTATAAAAACTCCAATGCAATGATGGGAAGTGATTGTGGGGAAGAGTCATGACGAGTCATGATGACAAGGCAGTGGGGACCAATTGTCCAAATATGGCAACATACTTTTTTGCCAGCTCACCCCATCATCGGAAATATCTCAAAGAAGACATAAGTACTCCTCCTCGAAACTCCTTCACCACCTTTTCTTCCATTTCATCGTCATCCACTTAGCTGTAACAAGCTCTATACCACCTCCATAGCCTCAAAACCATCGCTCTCTATCGTTTTAATCCATCCTCCTGCTATCGATGTTCTATAGGAGCACCCACAACCAGTTCTACAGAAGGGGCTGTAAGTAGTTTTTAGGGAGAAAACATAGGATTTTTACTCAATTTATGGCTTGAGGAGGTAGGTTTTGTGCATACCCACCTTGATTATTAATATGTGGAAGGAATGATACAACTTTAAGGATGAATTGAGCTTGTAGGAGAAGAGGAATTCAATAAAAAATTTCGGCTTGTTCTCTTACAAAAAAAACACAGTTTCTCTTTGTTTTCTTGTTCCTTCAAAATTCTTGTCTCCATCTCTATTTTTGGTGTTCAAAGGGGGTATAAGAAAAATGATAGGGGGATTCATGAGGAAGGAGCACACAAATTCAGCTAGGATCCATGAGCATTCCAAAGTCGTCGCCATTTTTGCCATAGTGAATTGGATGCCATTCTTTGAAACATTCTGAGTGTTTGATGAAGAAGTGGCTCAAGAGTTTTCCCTTTCTTTAGTCCTTCACTCAATGACCCATACCATTGTTAATTTGAGGGGTCTCTCCATAGAAATCACCCGAGAATTTATCAGTAGGGTTACCAGCCTTCCTGTTGGATTACCTTGGAGCACATATGAAAAACCAATTGGGCAATCTGCCAAGAAAAACTTATTCCAACCAAATGAACATCCTGCAGAAGACAAAGATGACATTAGAAGAACAAGCATACCTTACTCTTGGGATGAGGTTAGTTATCAAATTATCAAGTATATTTCATATGAAGGAAGGTATAGCATAGTTTATGGCTACCATTTTAGACTCCTCCATGAGTTGAGATATGGCATGGACACTCCAACACCCAGAAACTCAACATTCCCTATTTTCTCTTGTAGTCCTTATAGACTCCAGTAGTAAGTTGAAGGAAGGAGGTATGGATTAGTTGGCTCACCATGGGTTGATTAAAATATTAGTGGAAGAAGGCATTCACACCTTATCAATCCCCATAGCATGGGAAATCTTCATAAACATGATAGGAGAAGATGATATAAAGGCCCTCACATATGATCACAGTCCTTCTAATAGTGAGGGGGAATAGTTAGGGGAAGAGCAACAAGGGGAAGAAGGGGAGGAAACTGAGGAAAAAATAGAGGAGGAAGACACCAAAACAGAGAAGGAGGAAATTGAACCAGAGGAGGAAGAAACCAATACAGAGCAAGGGGAAACAAAACGAGCAGAGATAGAGAAGAAAAAAGCATTGGAAAAAGGGGTAGAAAAGACAGAAGTGTCTCCTGAGACCCTAGAAAGGGAGGTAGCAGTTGCCCTCACTGCCCTCAAAATGCCAATGAAACAAAAAAAAGAGGAAGAGGCGAACATCAATGTATATCAGTGCTCCAAAAATCATAAGGATAAAAACAGGAAAACCACAACCATCTTCAATAGTGCCTATTGTAATTGAAGATTCACCCACTATAAAAGGGGAAGAATCTCTCTCTAAAACCCCAATCAAATATGAAAGAGGATGTCCCAGATCTTCCAACTAGAAGGAAAGAGTGCAATGACATGACTCAAAAAGAACTTTGTAGGAGGCACAAACTGCTCTACAGGAGACCCTAACTAAGCTACAAGAGACCGAAAAACTTGAGAAAAGGGTAGAAGATTAGCCAAAGGGGAAGGAGGAAACAACATAGACTCAAGAACCTGACCCCTAGCTTAGTTTTCGCTCTTACTATAATCTTCTTAAGCGGGGAAAATCATTACACATAAATTTGCAGTCCCACCTTTCTTTGAGTTGGAAAAAGAAAGAATAAGGAGCCATATATGGATGCAAATCACCAAATCCAAGGGGGTAGAGGAAATTGGCCACATGGAGAATAAGCTTAGAGAAATGGGCAGGGATTTAAGTGATGTAAGACATAGAGAGGCAATCACAAGAACTCACTTAGAAACAGAAAATGAGTTGCTAAGAAGACAACTGCAAGAAAAGGAGACATAATTGGCATGTATGGCCAGCTGATCTATGGAGGAACTATAGTGCAGAACACCACCAAAATCATATGGAGTATACCTAAAATACCAATGGTTGTAGTTTCAGATCAAGACTTTGGCATAGAGAGACAGAATTCCTTTCCAAGATTATAGACAATTTACGGACCTATGTGACCAAAGTTCAACACAAGAGAAGGCAAAGATAGTAGAGTTCTATTTGCATAACATGGCCCTCACCGATATGGACCTATGGGACCCCAATGCTAGGCTAAGGGACTTGTAACTGATGGCCATGGCATCATGGAAGAATCATGAGGAGAATAGGGAAATAAAAATCAAAACGTTGATTGCAAAAGAGAAAAATGAACCCTTAATGATCAGAGCTGATCCATTAGACCCCATGGTTCTCATTAGCACACACTAGCTGCTTGCAAATAATCCTCAAAGTGCCCCTATGTATATCAATGATCAAGCTCAGGCCATTGCACATTTTGAGGACATGTAAAGGTTACTTGGGGAAGACTGTATTCATGCTTGTATTAGGAGGTGGAACACTCTCCCACATATTCTGCAAATCAGGGAGTATCACTCCCTAACAACGATGAAAGAAGCACTAAGGAGAATGTCACTATACAAGCACTCTATGTAGAGTTTGAAGGCCAATTGGATTGGCCTCAAATTGAGTCCCCCCCTACTGCTAGGCCTACTAGAAGTTAGAAAAGAGGAAGAAGAAGAACAATAGTGGCAAGAGGTGGACAGAAAGGCAGGATTCGATGGCCAAGAATAGGACCTCACATCAGAATCATGGGATGTTAGGGAGGCTATCAGGGCCATCAAAGATGAGGAGTTGAACTAGTTGCTTAGAGGATAAGCAATATATTCAGTAGGGGGGTGATGATGAGACCATAAATGGGTAATTACATGGGCTAAGTTTTCCTCCTAACTTAGCTTAATCCACCGTTCTCATTAGTTTATTTCATGTTTTTTTATTATATTTATGCCAATAGAGTGAGTTGGGTTGGTCATTATGCCAGGAGTTTGATGTGTGTATAATGCAGATTTTTGGTCAATTTTGGAGACAAAGTCAAAGATTTAATGGACATTTGGCAGCAAATATTTGAAGAAGACAAGGGAGAGGATTTATAGGAGGGTATCCCCCTCATTTATGACTCCCCAATTCAAATTCTTCATCATGCAACTTGGAGCACAAACAGCCACATCAATGCACCAAAGAGGCAGTCGAGCAAGTGGAGGATAACTTCTGTTTATCTCAAGTTTTGGGAGACAAGCCTCCATGATTTTAAGGAAGCTATTGGGAGCTTTAGTTATATAACTAAAGAGGCCTAGGACCTCATTAGGTTGTTGGAAGTTAGTCAAATTTTTGAATTTTTGTTGCAGCTTTTCTCTGTTGAACTTCGACTTACTTTTGTTGACAATTTCATGTAATCCTATTATTATTTTGATAATGAAGATGAGAACTTGTTCAAGCTAGCACTGAGTTACCTCAAAGGGTTGAATCTCTTGGGTTAGGGCCCAATCCAAGCAACCAAGCTCCTTTTGTTTTGTATTTATATGGTTTTTTTTCAGTTTATGAATTAGTTGTCGTTAGATATATTTCTATCTTAGTTAAGAATAGGTTGCTTTTGGTGATTTAAAAGGGTTGTTTCCATTTTAGTTTGTTCTAGCATGTTGAAAAGTGTTATAAAAATGATACAAAAAGGCCATCAACAGAGCCTTGGCCTCCTTTCCACCCTCTCGTACCATAAACTGAGGCCAAGACCCTCTTGCTACTACAAAAAAACACAGGTTTGCCTTTTCCATAGGATTTCTAGTGTTGCAGGTTATTAGAAGGTTATTTCTAGATCTATTTCGCCATGCTCATTTCTATCTTTGCAATAAATTTCCTTCCATGCTTTCTTTCCATCTCGCATTCTTCAACATTTACTTTCCGAGATCAGAGTTTAGACTAACATGATGCGAATTTCTGTTTTTTGATATAGCTAGTTTCCTTTCTTGCTTAATCTCATGATGTGAGTTTCAGTTCTCTCATAGCAATACTCTTCTCGCAATAAGTGAGCCAATCATCCATCACCATTTCTCTTTGATATATGTCCCACATGTCACCCAAAGTCCCTCACAAATCTGCCTTAGTTATCTGTACTTTTCTCATGAACTTTCCTTTCTTTCCTTGAACAAGTCCAACCATATTTCTCTTCCTTGATCCTTTTTTATGAACCCTAGAAACCTTAACACATCACTCTAGCGGTTAGCTACCCTTTCCTCTTGCTTTCCCACCTTCAAAACCTCCAAAACTGCTCTCGGCATCATCCTGTAGACCTCCTGTAGACCCCATATAGATCCCTTGCAACCTCCTGTAGATTTTCATGTAGGTGTCTTTTGGAAGTCCAAGTGCAGGAGAAGCCTCTAGAAGACCACCTGGGACCACCTAGGACCATCCACACCTTCCTACACCTCTACAAAATCCAAAGTCATCCTCCATCACCACCTAATCACTGTCATATTCACAAACAAATAAATTACATGCATGACAATTTCACCTAAAAATAAATAAAAATCCAAAAAGATGTTTTTTTTCTCATTTCCTTTTAGAAACAGCTTCACTAGATGTTGTTTACTTCCTAGGTTAAGTAATGGCATTCATTTCATGGTTTTTATCTCTCTTTCTATATAAGTAGGATTAGTTGGTTAATTAGTGTTTTCTAAGTTTACCTTACATTTTGTGATTATTGCCTTCTTCTATTTTCTATCACAACCTTCTGCTAAGTAGTTTATTTCGGCTTAAGTAGAGAAGTTGTTTTGTTTTATTTTCCACATTTCCCTACTTTCATTTTCAATTCTGCAATTTCCATTTTAGCAAAAGTAGATTAGTCATTTCCTTACTTTCAGTTCTACATTTCATTTGCTTTCATTTCCAATTCTGCAAATTTCATTTCAACAAAAGTAGATTAGTCATTTCCTTTCTTTCAATTTTGCATTTCATTTGCTTTCTTTTCCAGTTCTTCAATTTCATTTTAGTAAGTTCATTTTAGTTAGTTGCAATTTGTTTGTTCAATCAATTTTAGTTTTGCAGGTACAAGCAGTGAAAAAAAACAAAAACCAACCAAAAATATTTCCTTTCATGCATCGTAGGAATAGAGATAATTTAGGAAAATGTTTGCCGAACACCCCCACTACTTCACACAGCCAACCTTCTCTCTTCTTCAGTAACTTCAATCAAGCAAAGCCCTTAGATAATAGTCAGACATATTTGAAGAACCTATAGGGAGGAAGAAGAAAAAAACATTCCTCTGTAGGCAATGGCTGAAAACAGAAATGTTGGGAGCAGTACCTTTTCTTCGAACTCATCCATTAAAGGTGAAATTGGAAACATGATGGAAGACCTCAAGAGTGAGATGCTACAGATTCTTGCCATGCAAATGGGTACATTACATATCAAAAGAAAACAAGAGGAAGCATAGAGGACTTTGGCCATATTTTGTCCTAGTTTCACGACGAGGCATCCTAGGAACGAATCTCCATTGAACTCTATAGAGGTTTGTTCAATCTATGAAGAAAATCATTCTACAGATAAGTGTCATTCCTTCCCCGAACTTAAAGTTGTATACCAAGGGTCTGAAGGAGCCACTGAGAATATCTATTACATAGACCAAAGGAGGCTGCATGGACCTAGACCATATCAGTAGGGGATGCAAGGGACATCTCAGGCATACTACAACCCCAACCAAATCACATCCATACCTTCTTGGGGGTCCCCTTCTCATCTTTCCTGGTGCATGCCTCCTCCTTGGTCCTTCACATCTCCATATCATGCCCAACCAACCACCCATTCATTTCAATCCTATGCTCAGCCACGTGTGGGGTTGTGTTATATTTCTTTGTGTGACTAACCTATGTAGTCAACCGGGGGGTTAGAGAGGGGGGCGGCAGCCCCCCTTGTCCGGGGGGTTTGAGGGGGGTGGGTAGTCCCCCTCTACGGGGTCCAGGGTAGCGCCCTGGGAAAAATTTTTTTGGACCCTATATTAGGTTGGGTGAACCTACCTATGGTTTTCGGTCCATGGTTTTGGACGCGATGGTTTTTGGTCCATGGCATTGGATGCTTCGGCATGTATAACTATGTATTGTAACATTGAAAGGAACATAATGAAAAATCAAGCTGGTATTCCCAGTTTTGGGACCCAATGGGAAATCTCTGTGTATATATGTTTTATGTGTTATGCTCTCGCCTTGTTTATTTTTTTCTGATTTAGAATTCGTATGCAGGTAATTTCTATATGGGGTTAAAATCTACATTTGGTATGAGAGCTGTTTTGGCTTCAAGGGGACGCCTTTCTTTCTTAGGGGTTTATCTTAGGCCTGTGGTAGACCTTGTTCAGTGGGAGATCTATGAGATCAATTCTGGTGGTGAAAGAAGATGGCGAGCAGCGGAAAGATAGAGATTGAGAAGTTCAATGGTCAGAGTTTTGAGTTGTCGAAACTCAAGATGGAGGATTTGTTGATGGATAAAGATCAGTGGATCACGGTAAATCCGGGTACTAAACCAATGGGAGTGACCGATGAAGAATGGAAGAAGTTGGATCAGAAGGTAAAGAGCACAATACGATTGTGTATCTCGTATTCAATATTGTTGAATGTATCAAGGGAAGCTACGAAGAAGGCTCTATGGGACAAGTTAGGGACTTTGTACGAATCTAAGTCTTTGGTGAATAAACTATTCCTGTGGAAAATGTTATATAACCTGAGGATGAAAGATGGAGACTCGGTGAATGCGTTTAATACTGTGGTAAGTCAGTTATCATCTGTTGATATTAAAATTTCAGATGAAGATAAGTGCATCAGTTTTTTGTGTTTTCTACTAGATTCGTGGGATAATCTCGTTATTGCAATAGGTAGCAATGCAACTACTTTACAGTTCGATGAAATAGTCTCACCCTTGCCGACGAAGGAGATGAGATGGAAAAATATGGACAACCAGAATGGTGATGCTTTGTCTGTATGAGGACGGTCCCAGAACAGAAACAAAAATAAGTCATCGAGTGGGAGATCTAAATCTAGAGGGAGATCTAAATCTCCAGGAAAACCTATAAAGGTGGTATGCTGGAAATGCGGAAAGGAAGGGCACTTCAGAAGGGATTGTAAATCTAAAGCTCCTGATAAAGGAAAGGGATCTGATGATTCTCCTTCTACAGAGGTGAACACCACCTCAAATGAAGGTGGGGATGTGTACTTAGCTTCTTCAAGTACACATGTAGATCATGAAGCATGGTTGATTGACTCAGGTGCATCCTTTCACTTCACTCCCCATAGAGAGTGGTTCTGTGAGTATGCGAATTACGATGGTGGTGATGTCTTCTTAGGAGATGATAGGAAGGCTAGAATCATTGGTCGCGGAAGAGTAAAGTTGAAGTTACAAGATGGAAGGGTTAAAACCCTTCCGGGTGTTTTGCATATTCCTGCATTGCCCATAAATCTGATTTCTGTAAGTAAGTTGGATGATGCAGGTGTAAAGACAGTGTTCGAGAAGGATACCTGCAAGATGGTTCAAGGAGCACTGGTATTGATGCGGGGAGTTCGGATTGGAACTCTGTACAAACTGCAAGGTAGCACTGTTGTTGACTGGTGCAATAGGTCTATGGTTCCTGAAAATGGAGCATAAAATCTAGTGGTCTCTGGAGAGAAGACCATGTTGTGGCATCAAAGGCTTGGACATAGTGGATATAAAGGCCTTCGAATACTTCATGGTAAAAGTATGGTAGAAAGTATGAGTAATAGCTCTTTGGATTTTGATTTCTGTGAAAATTGTGTATATGGGAAGCAGAATCGGGTGAGTTTCCCCTTTGGTGGTAAGAGTACGAAACAAATATTAGAGCTTGTGCACAATGATGTGTTTGGACCTATGAAAGTTCCATCACTGGGTAAGTCTGTGTATTATGTATCATTTATAGATGACTTCTCAAGGAATACATGGATATATTTCCTTAAGAAGAAATCTGAAGTCTTTGATAAGTTTAAAGAATTTAAGGCTATGGTGGAAAATCAGAAAGAGAAGAAGATAAAGGTGTTGAGGACAGATAATGGTGGAGAATTTTGCAGCAAGGAATTTGAAGAATTATGTAAGAAGTGTGGTATAGCATGGAAGAAGACTACTCCATATACACCTCAGCAAAATGGAGTCGCAGAAAGAATGAACAAGACGTTGATGGAAAGGGCAAGAAGCATGCTCAGTGGTGCCAGGTTAGGACAAGAATTCTGGGCGGAGGTGGTGGATATTGCATGTTACCTGGTCAACAGGTCACCTTCATCAGTGTTGGAGGATAAGACTCCACAAGAAGTATGGATTGGTAAGAAACCCTCTCTTTCAGATCTGAGGGTATTTGGATGTGATGCATATGTATATGTGTGAAAGGAAAAACGAACCAAGTTGGATAGTAAATCTGAAAAGTGCATCTTTATTAGGTATAAGGATGGTTTAAAGGGTTATAAGCTTTGGAACCCAGTCACACAGAAGGTTGTGTACAGTCGAGATGTGGTGTTTAGAGAGGTGAAAGATGTTATTAAACATGAAGTCCAACCAAAGGAACCTGTGAAGATAGAGTTTGAACTAAAGGAGGAAGAATCAAACTTTGTAGTAGAGGAGGAATCAGAAGATGAAGAGCCACAAACTCCGGCTGTGAGAAGATCAGCTCGAGAAAGAAGGCAGCCAGAAAGGTATAGTCCATCTGCTTTCCATTCAAACTTTGCTTTGTCTGTTACTGATGATGATCCCAGAACTGTGAAGGAAGCAGTGGATTCAGGGGATGGAAAACTCTGGAAAGAGGCCATGGTTGATGAAATGGCATCTTTGCACAAAAATGAGGCTTGGGATCTGGTGGAGTTGCCGGCTGGAAGGAAACCCATTGGCAGCAAATGGGTGTTTAAGAAGAAGACAAAAGCAGAAGGGAAGGTGGAGAAATACAATGCTCGGTTGGTAGCAAAAGGTTATTCCCAGGTGTCGGGAATGAGTTTTTGTTGATTTTTTTTCTCTCTGTTGCCAGGTAACTTCTATTAGATTTATTTATCACTGTATGTTGCTGCTTTT
>APFE031040092.1:153470-182184 GCA_000404065.3 Pinus taeda
CTTGTATGTGGATGATATGTTGTTGGTTGGAAATGACAAAGAAATTATCCAGGATTTGAAGAACCAATTTTCCTCCGAATTCTACATGAAAGATATTGGTGCTACAAATTATATTTTGGGCATGGAAATTAAAAAGAGATCGGGAAAAGAGGAAGCTCTAGTTAAACCAAAGGAAGTATATCAAGACAATACTGCAGAGGTTTAATATGCAGGATAGTAAACCGATGAAGGTTCCTATTCCTGTAGGTGTGAGGTTATCTGCTGAACAATGTCGCAAGACACAAGAAGGGGAAGAGGACATGTCCCGTGTTCCATATGCAAGTGTAGTCGGTAGCTTGATGTATGCAATGGTCTGTACTAGACCAGACATTGCACATGCAGTGGGAGTACTGAGAAAGTTTATGTCAAAACCAACGAAGGAGCACTGGACAACAATGAAGCGGGTTTTCAGGTATTTGCGTGGCAGTAGTGATTATGGTTTGTGCTACCAAGGAAGCTCAGGATTGGACAGAGTGTTGGATATTCGTGGCTTTGTTGATGCAGATTGGGCTGGAGATATGGATCAGAGAAGATCTACAAGTGGTTATGTGTTTAACCTATTTGGAGGTGTAGTCAGTTGGATGAGTAAGAAACAATTTGTAGTGTCACTATCAACTATAGAGGTAGAATACATGGCAGCCACTCATGCAAGCAAGTAAGCAGTTTGGTTGTAGAGATTGTGTTCAAGTATGGGGTTAGTATAGGGACCTATAAGGATAGACTATGATAGCCAAAGTGCAATTTTCTTGGCAAAGAACTCTGCTTATCATTCAAAGACAAAGCACATTGATGTTCAGTATCACTTTTTGAGGGATATGATAGAAGACAAAAAGGTGTTGCTGGTAAAGGTGGACACTTTGAAGAATACTGCAGATGCATTGACAAAATCTGTGAGCTCTGAGAAGTTCTCTTGGTGTAGAGAAACAATGGGCATTTCAAGGTTGGAAAAATGACTAAGCTCTCCCGTGGAAAGAAAGCAACAAGTGGGAGATTGTTGGGTGTGTTATATTTCTTTCCACGACTAACCTGTGTAGTGAACCGGGGGGTCAGAGGGGGGGCGAAGCCCCCCCTTCATTTTGCCAATTGTGCAGCGTGGGGGTCACAGGAAGGGGTTGTAGCCCCCCATGTCCAAGGGGTTTGAGGGGGGCGGGTAGCCCCCCTCTATGGGGTTCGGGGCAGCGGCCCTGGAAATTTTTTTTTGGACCCTATATTAGGTTGGGTGAACCTACCTATGGTTTTTAGTCCATGGTTTTGGACACGATGGTTTTTGGTCCTTGGTATTGGATGCTTCAGCATGTATAAATATGTATTGTAACATTGAAAGGAACATAATGAAAAATCAAGCTAGTAGTCCCAGTTTTGGGATCCAGTGGGAAATGTCTGTGTATATGTGTTTTATGTGTTATGCTCTCGCATTGTTTATTTTTCTATGATTTAGAATTCGTATGCAAGTAATTTCTGTACGGGGTTAAAACCTACGCCACGACCTCAGTGGAATACATCTCATCAGGGGTGGATACCCTAGTAAAACTCTCCTCCCACTCTTTTGCCTCCACCAGCTACTCAACCACAACCATTGCCTCCTACTCCACCAAGGCAACCCCAAATGCCTGCCTAGTCTAACCTAAGCTCGAACAATAGACAGGCCCATCAAATATATAGTGTGGAACCATGATGCCCAACTTATGCTATGGAGATTCAGGAGATTAACCTATGATCTAGGAAGGTTCTTGTAGATAGCTAGCCTCCCCCTTAGGAGGTTTAGGAAGATAAAGAGGAAAGTCAACCGAAAGTAATTCCACCCTTTCCTGAGATATTATCTGAGACAACACAACCCACCCCAGAAGAAAATGAACTTTTGGGAGAATTGAAATAGTTATGTGTAAAGATACCACTTCTCAAAGCCATAAAGGATGTGCCTATATACAGTAAGATGATCAAAGAGAAGTGCTTTAGGCATCCCGATAGGTACAAGAGAGATGCCTCAACCATCAATGCCATAGGACAACTGTCCGACTTGATATTGGAGAAGGTAATCTGTCCAAAATATCTAGACCCTAGAAGCCCAGTAGTTGATGTCCACATCAATGGCACCATGATCCCACATACCCTGATTGATCTGGTAACTACCATTAATTTGATGACAAAGGACACCATGCTCAAACTCAACCTCCAGGGCTCCTTGAGGAACACCACGACAGTACTACAGCTAGTAGACTCCTCCACCTTGACCCCTAAAGGGATTATGGAGGATGTGATGGTCTCCATTGATTCTTGGGAGTACCCTGCTAATTTCGTAGTTCTCCAGTTGAAGGCAATGCTCACTGGGTATCCTCTCATCCTGGGAAAACCCTGGTTGGCCATTGTCGATGCTTACATTAGTTGTCGGGCTAGGAACATGACCATCAAGAACGGGCATATGTCGAAACAGCTAATCCTATACCCTATTGCCCAACCCTTCCTAGAACATGATCTACCTCTCTAGTTGGAGGAGGATGAGGACGAAGTCTATTTTTCACCACTATGTGTAGCAGAAACTATAATGAGGGGGAAACCACAAAATGAGGATGATATCATTTAAAATTTAATTTAGAATCCACCCCTTAGTATTTTGCCATTAGAAGATCTAGTGAAAGAAACCCAAGACAATCCCTTAACTAATCTCTGTGTGGCCAACCCGACCTCTCTCCATGTTAAGAATATAGAGTTCAGCCGAGAAAGGACCTTGAAAATCAACTCATCCCTATCCACTTCCCAGAAGAAGGAACTGTCCAACTTATTGATAAAACATTTAGATGCCTTTGCTTGGGGTTATAAGGAGATGAAGGGAGTGCACCCTTCAGTATTTACTCATCATATATACATTAAGGAAGATTGCAAACCAGCTAGGTAGCCTCAAACGAAGATGAATCTAGCCCTTAAAGACATTGTTAAGGAATAATTGCAAAAATTACTTGATGCAAGATTCATCTAGCCCATCTCTGGCAGTGAATGGGTCTCTCCTTTGGTGCTAGTGCCAAAGAAAAATAGTAAGTGGAGAATCTGTGACGATTATTGGGAACTGAACAAGGCCACTAAAAAAGACCATTTTCCTTTGCCTTTCATAGATCAAGTGTTAGATGTTCTGGTGGGGAAAATAATTTTCTCCTTCCTAGATGGGTTTAGCAGGTACAATCAGATTCAAATCAGCCTGAAAGACCAAGATAAGACCACATTCACTTGTGCTTGGGGTACCTTTGCATATCGGGTCCTTCCTTTTGGTTTGTGAAATGCTCCAACCACTTTCCAAAGAGCAGTATTGACTATTTTGTTTGAACTAGTTCATAATGCAGTGGAAATATATATGGATGATTTTACTCCTTATGATCTTTCAAGAAGCTTTATCTAACCTAGGAAAAGTTTTGGACAAGTGTATTGAAATGAACCTGTCCCTCAGTCCAGAAAAATGTGAATTTTTTATGACTGAAGGGATCGTGCTAGGTTATGCAATATCTCAACAAGGATTGCAGGTGGACCTAAACAAAGTTTCCATCATCGAAAGGGTCCCACCTCCTCAAAAGGTGAGAGATGTGCAAAGTTACCTAGGCTTAGTGGGATATTACAGAAGATTCATTAAATATTTCAGTAAGTTAGCCTCTCTATTGTTTGGTATTTTGAGAAAAGATGTCGAGTTCATGTGGACTGAAAACTGTCGAGAGGCCCTAGATACCTTGAAAAGAAAACTTGTGACTGCCCCAATTTTCTGAGGCCCAAATTGGGCTCTACCTTTCTGCATTCACACAAATGCCTCGAACAAAGAAATAGGAGCAGCCTCGGGAAAAATTGATGAAAATTTACCTTATGCCATATACTTTATAAGTAAAAATATGTCAAACACAAATTTAAACTATACAATAACAAAGAAGGAACTCCTAGCTATAGTGCATTCCTTAAATAAATTCAGACATTACATCAAAGGCTATGAAACCTTTGTACACACTGATCATGTTGCAATGAGGTATTTAATGAATAAACCAAATGTAAATGCTTGCATCATTAGATGGTTGCTTTTACTACAGCAGTTTGATTTAACCATTGCTGATAAGCCTGGTAAAGAAAATGTTGTTGCTGGCTTTTTGTCTAGAGTAGATTTTCCTGCAGGTGAAGAAGGAATGGTGGATGATCAAATTCCAGATGAACACCTATTTGATATCTTAGTACTCTCTCCATGGTTTGTTGATATAGAAAATTACTTGGTTTCAACACAGTTCCCACCACACCTATCCTCAAAAGAGAAGAGCAAGATCATGAGGAAAAGCACCCCTTTCACCTAGATTGGGGGCAATCTCTTCAAACTTGGCCCAGATCAAATCTTGAGAAGATGTGTCAGGGAGGAGGAAGTTTTTGACATTCTACTGACCTGTCATGATGGGCCTTGTGGAGGTCATTTTGCAGCAAAGGGGACTGCCTTCAAAATATTGCAGGAAAACTACTATTGGCCCACTCTTCATGAAGATGTGAGGAGATATACCAGCCAATGTGATCAGTGCCAAAGGATGGGGAAACCTACTCCAAAGGATGAGATGCCCATGCAACCTCAAGTGACCTTTGAGACATTTGAGAAGTGGGGCATGGACTTTGTGGGTCCTATCAACCCTCCTTTAAAATAAAGGCAATACATCATTGTGTGCACCGATTATCTGACAAAATGGGCATAGACAAAAGCAATCAAGGCTACAACAGAGGAAAAAGTAGCTGAGTTTTTAAGAGAAAACATATTCTATAAGTTCAGGTATCCAAGGGAACTGGTCACAGATCAAGGCAGTCAGTTCATTTCCAATTTGATTGAAGGCCTACTCACACATCATAAAATCAATCGTAGGACTCCCACCCCTTACCATCCACAAGCCAATGGGTAGGTCAAAGTCACTAATAGAGCTTTGAAAGGAATGTTGACCAAGGTAGTGAGTAGAAACAGAAAATATTGGGTGGATAGACTAGTTGAGGCCACTTGGGCCTACAACAGAACATGGAAGACCACCACAGGGTTCACACCCTATGAACTAGTCTATGGGAAGAATGCTTTTCTGTCAATAGAATTTGAATACCATACACTAAGGATGGCATCTCAGCTGGACGTAGACCTCAACCATGCATTGAGGGAAAGACTACTCCAACTTAATGGATTCGATGAACAAAGATTGTAGGCCCTTCTCTGCAGAGAGGTAGTTCATTTTCAAAGGAAAATATGGAATGAAAAAAATATCAAGGAGAAGCAATTCCAAGATGGAGATTGGGCACTGCTCTATGACTCAAGGTATAAGGACTTCAGAGGCAACCTGAGGAAAAGATGGTTGGGACCCTACACTGTGGAAAAATGTAATGACAATGGTTCAGTTCCGATCAGAACCATTGATGAGGAAGCCATCCCCATGCTTGTCAATGGACATAGATTGAAAATTTACTAGAAGCCCCCGTCGAAGCGATATTTTGTTGAATATCTAAATATGACAGTGTTGGTAGTGGAGCAGGTCTTAGCCTTCAATCCACCCACTCACTGAAGAAGAAGAAAAAAGAAAAAATAATAAGGACTCAAGTGAAAACCTCCATGAGGTACTTGAGTCCCATCGTTGGATTGAAAACCTCTTTTGAGGCGACCCAGTCATGGAAAAATTAGAAAAAAAGAGAAAGAATAAGATCTCTGGGTGAAAACCTCCCTTGGAGGTGCCTAGGGTAGACAATTAGGGTGAAAACCTCCTTGAGGCACCCTAGTTGTCTTTAAAAAAAAAAAAAAATGAGAAAAGAAGAATAAAAAATAGAAAGAAGGAAAAGGAAATTGACTTTCACTGTACATCCAAAGTTCCAAGTGGACAGCAGGAGCAAGAGAAAATGTAACTGAGGCTATTTCATATCCCCCACACTCTTCTCCATCATTTCTGATCTTCATTCCACCTCTTTGTGTTTTTTTTGAAGACTATGTATCCTACAGGAGGCCTTGTGTGCTTTACAAGAGGCTCCTGTAGAAATCACAAAGAGCCAGAAATGGTCTCAAAAGGAAATTTGAGGGGCTGAGATATTTCATGAAGAGCATGTAGGCCTTCCTACAACTTTCCAACCTCCTTGCCATCCATCCCACACCTGCACCACCTCATCATCATCGATTTCTTTCCTTCCTGTCAAAAAACACAGAAACCAGTTTTTTAGAAAAAACAAAAAATAAAAGGAATAACACCTCCAAATCTCACCTGAAGCTTACGAAGTACCTCTCTGTCTTCATCAACATCTCCAATATCATCCTCATAGCTCCCAACACAAAAATCAGTGAAATATTTTAAAGGGAGTAGCAGCTACAGGAGCTCCTGTATGAATTCCTATGGCAACTGATCCCATTAAAATCGAACCACAGTAGCAAAATAGGTGCAACCATAGGATTGAAGGGGACACTTGAAGCGAGATATAGCCAGAGGATACCTACACAAAGCACACAAGCCACACATCAGGGAGTAGAAAGCATACAACAGAGGAGATACAAGCATGCAGCAACTGAAATACGAGCATGCAACAACAAAGGAACCAAAATGCACCACAGCACACACATTCGACTTGCAAGTAAGTGTCTAACCCTCTCCTCTCTCGCATATGTGTAATCCAAAAATATGCATAAGCAAATGAGATGGTTAGGGTTTAACGAGAAAAGGTGGCCAGTTAACTCGCTACCCTCATCCAGTTGACTGCGCTCATCTGGAGATGCCACCACACGTGTACCTAGTCAACTCTCAGAGAAATGCAAAGGACAGGTAGTGGAGCATATACAAACTTCGATGCAATGATGGAAATTGATTATGGGGAAGAGTCATGAGGAGTCATGATGACAAGGCAATGGGGACCATTGGTGTAAATATGGCAATGTACCTTTTTTCCAGCTCACCCCACCACCGGAAATATCTCAAAGAAGACATAAGTACTCTGCCTCGAAACTCCTTCACCACCTTTTATTCCATTTCATCCTCATCCACTTAGCTACAGCAAGCTCCATACCACCTCCATTGCCTCGAAACCATCATTCTCTATCATTTTTAGCCATCATCCTACTATCGGCATTCTACAGGAGCAGTAACAAGTTCTACAGGAGCACCTGCAACCAGTTCTATAGGTGAGGCAGTAAGTAGTTTTTAAGGAGAAAACACAAGATTTTTTCTCATTTTATGGCTTGAGGAGGTAGGTTCTGTGCATACCCACCTTGATTATTAATATGTGTAAGGAATGATACAATTTTAAGGAAGAATTGAGCTTGTAGGAGAAGAGGATTTCCCTAAAACATTTCTGCCTATTTTCTTAAAAAAACACAGTTTTTCTCTGTCTTCATGTTCCTTCAAAATTGTTGTCTCCATCTCTATTTTGGGTGGTCAAAGGGGGTATAAGAAAAATGACAGGGGGATTCATGAGGAAGGAGCCCACAAATTCAGCTAGGATCCATGAGCATCCCGAAATAGTAGCCATTTTCACCAAAGCATATTGGATGCCATTCTTTGTAAAATTCTGAGGGTTTGATGAATAAGTGGCTCAAGATTTTTCCCTTTCTTTATTCCCTCACTCAAGGACCCATGCCACTATTACTTTGAGGGGTATTTCCATCGAAATCACCCCAGAATTTATCGGTAGGGTTACCGACCTTCCCCTTGGATTACCTTGGAGCAAAGATGAAAAGCCAATTAGGCAATCTGTCAAGAAAAACTTCTTCCAACCAAATGAACATCCTATAGAAGAAAAAAATGGCATTAGAACAAGCATACCTTACCCTTGGGATGAGGTCAGTTACCAAATTATCAATTATATTTCCTGTGAAGAAAGGTATAACATAGTTTATGGCTACCATTTAAGACTCCTCCATGAGCTAAGATATGGCATGGACACTCCAACACCCCAGAAACTCAACATTCCCTATTTTTTCCTACAGTCCCTTATAGACTCGAGCATTAAGTTGAAGGACGGAGGTCCAAATCAGTTGGCTCACCATGGGTTGATTAAACTATTAGTGGAGGAAGGCCTCCACACCTTCAGAATCCCCATAGCATGGGAAATATTCAGAACGATGACAGAAGAAGATGATATAAAGGCCCTCACATATAATCAAAGTCCTTTCGATAGTAAGGGGGAAGAGCAAGAAGGGGAAGAAGGGAAGGAAACTAAGGAACAAAGAGAGGAGGAAGACCGTAAAACAGAGAAGGAGGAAACTAAACCAGAGGAGGAAGAAACCAAAATAGAACAAAACGAAACAAAACCAGCAGAGACAAAGAAGACAAAAGGAGAGGAAGAAGGGGCTGAAAAGACATAAGTTTCTCTTGAGACCCTAGAAAGAGAGGTAGCAGCTATCTTGACTGCCCTTAGCAATCGAATGAAAGAAAAACAAAAGAGGAAGAGGCAAAAATAAATGTATTTTAGGGCTCGGAAAAGAACAAAGATAAAAACAGGAAAACCACAGCCATCTTCAATAGTTCCTATTTTAATTGAAGATTCACCCACTGTCAAAGGGGAAGAATCTCCCTCTAAAACCCCCATCACATATGAAAGAAGAAGTCCCAGATCTTCCACCTGGAAGGAAAGAGTGCAACTACAGGACTCAAAAACAACTCTACAGGAGGTCGAGACTGTTTTACAGGAGACCCTAGCTAAGCTACAAGAGACCGAAAAACTTGAGAAAATGGTAGAAGAACAACCAAAGGGGAAGAAGGAAACAACAGAGACTCAAGAACCTGACCCCTAACCTGGTTTGGGCTCTTACTACAATCTTCTTGAGGGAGGAAAAATCATTCTACAGAAATTTGCAGTCCCACTTTTCTTTGAGTTGGAAAAATAAAGAATAAGGAGCCATATATGGATGCAAATCGCCAAATTCAAGGGGGTAGAAGATACTGGCCACATGGAGAACAAGCTTATAGAAATGGGCAGGGAGTTAAGTGTTGTAAGACATAGAGAGGCAATCACAAGAACTCATTTGGAAACCGAAAATGAATTGCTAAGAAGATAGCTGCAAGAAAAGGAAACACAATTGGCATGCATGGCCAGCTGGTCTATGGAGGTAATATAGTGTAGAACATAAGCAAAATCATATGGATTATTCCTCAAAGACCAATGGCTGTAATTTCAGATCAAGACATTGGCACAGAGAGGCATAATGCCTTTCCAAGATTATAGACAGTTTATGAACCTATGTGACCAAAGTTCAGCACAAGACAAGGAAAAGGTAGCATAGCTCTATTTCCATAACATGTCCCTCACTAATATGAACCTATGGGACCCCAACACTAGGCTAGGGGACTTTCAACTAATGGTCATGACATCATGGATGAATCATGAGGAGAAAAGGGCAATAAAAATCAAAAAGTTGATGGCAAAAGAGAAAAATGAACCCTTAATGATCAAAGCTGAGCCATCAGACCCCATGGTTCTCATCGGCACACACCGGCTTCTTGCAAATAATCCTCAAAGTGCCCCTAAGTATATCAATGATCAGGCTCAGGCCATTGCACATTTTGAGGACACGAAAAGATTACTTGTGGAAGATTGTATTCATGCTTGTATGAGGAGGTGGAACAATCTCCAACACAGTCTGCAAATCAAGGAGTATCACTCCCTAACAAGGACGAAAGAAGCATTAAGGAGAGTGCCATTGCACAAGCACTCTATACAAAGTTTGAAGGCCAATTAGATTGGCCTCGAATTGACTCCCCCACTATTGCTAGGCCTACTGGAAGGTAGAAAAGAGGAAGAAGTATAACAGTAGTGGGAAGAGGTGGACAGAAAGGATGGAATCCATGAAAAAGAAGAGGACCTCACATCAGAAGCATGGGATGTGAGGGAGGCCATGAGGGCAATCAAAGATGAGGAGATGGACTAGTTGCTCAGAGGATGAGCAACACATTCAGTAGGGGGGTGATGATGAGCCCCATAAATTGTTAATTATATGGGCTCATTTTGCCTCATAACTTAGCTTAATCAACCATTCTCATTAGTTGATTTGATTTTTTTTTTATTATATCTATGCTAATAGAGTGAGTTGGGTTGGTCATTATGCCATGGAGTCTAATGTGAGTTTAATGCAGATTTTTGGTCAATTTTGGAGACAAAGTGAGATTTAATGGACATTTGGTAGCAAATATTTGAGGAAGACAAGGGAGAGGATTTATAGGAGGGTATCCCCCTCATTTATGACTCCCCACTTCGAATTCTCCATCATGCAGCTCAGAGCACAAGCAGCCACATCAATGCGCCAAAGAGGCAGCCAAGCAAGTGGAGGATAACTTTTCTTTATCTCAAGTTTTGGGAGCCAAGCCTCCCTAATTTTATGGAAGTTGTTGGGAGCTTTAGTTGTAAAATTAGAGAGGTCGAGGGCCTCATTAGTTTATTGCAAGTTAGTCAATTTTCAAATTTTTGTTGTAGCTTTGCTCTACTCAACTTCGATCTTACTTGTGTTGACAATTTCATGTAATCCTATTATTATTTTGATAATGAAGATGAGGTCTTGTTCAAGCTAGCACTGAGTTACCTCAGACGGCTGAAGCCCTTGGGTTAGGGCCCAATCCAAGTAGCCAAGCTCCTCTTATTTTGTATTTATATTCTTTGTTTCAATTTATGAATTAGTTGATGTTAGATAGATTTCTATCTTAGTTAAGAATAGGTTTCTTTTGGTGATTTAAAAGGGTTGTTTCCATTTCAGTTTGTTGTAGTAGGTTGAACAGTGATAGGAAAAGGATACAAAGAGGCCATCAACAAAGCCTTGGCCTGGTTTCCTCCCTCTGGTACCATGAACTAAGGCCAAGGCCCTCTTGCTACCACAAAAAGCACAGATTTTCCTTTTCCATATGATTTATAGTGTTGCAGTTTGTTAGAAGGTTAATGCTTTGTTGTAGATCTATTTCACCATCCTAATTTTTGTCCTTTCAATAAATTTCCTTCCATGCTTTCTTTCCATGTAGCATTCTTCAACATTTACTTTCCTAGATCAAAATTTAGACTAGCTTGATGCAAATTTTTGTTTTTTGATATAGCTAGTTTCCTTGCTTGCTTAATCTCATGATATGAGTTTCAGATCTCTTGCAGCAATCCTCTTCTCACAATAAGTCAGCCAATCATCCATCACCGTTTTTCTTTGATCTACGTCCCACAGGTCACCCAAAGTCCCTCAGAAATCTGCCTTAGTTTTCTACACTTTTCTCATGAACTTTCCTTTCTTTTGTTGAACAAGTCCAACCATATTTCTCTTCCTTGATCCTTTTTGATGAACCCTAGAACCCTCAACACATCACCCTAGCCTTCAGCTACCCTTTCCACTAGCTTTTCCATCTTCAAAACCTCCAAACCTGCTCTAGGCATCCTCCTGTAAACCTCTTGTAGACCTCCTGTAGATCCCCTCCAGCCTCCTCTAGATTTTCCTGTAGGTGCCTTTTTGAAGTCTGATTGTAGGAAAGGCCTCTAGAAGGCCACCTGGGACCTCCTAGGACCCATTCACACCTTCCTACACCTCTTCAAACTCCAAATTCATCTTCCATTACCACTTAATGGCTGTCATATTCACAAACAAATAAATTTTACATGCATGACAGTTTCACCTGATAATAGATAAAAATCCAAGACGATGTTTTTTTCTCATTTCCTTCTAGAAATAGCTTGATTATATGTTTCTTACTTCCTAGGTTAAGTAGTGGCATTCATTTCACTGTTTTATCTCCCTTTCTACAAAAGTAGGATTAGCTGGTTAATTATGGTTTGCTGGGTTTACTTTACATTTCAATCTTCTTCTCCTTTCTGCAAGGAGAGTAGCCTCTGTAGAGTAACCTTTCCTTCCTTTCATCACATATAGAGCTTCTTCTAGAATCCATAGAAGTTGGCTTGAGCTCCTAGTGATCTTGCAGCAACTGAACAAGTGATAGCCTGTAGTAAAAACCAGTACTTGTGCATACAACACCGTCACTTCCAAGTTTGCTACAAACTACCGGGTTGATAAAAGTAAAGTAGGAAGCCCATGAGTTGCAACATTATTCCTATAATACTGGTGCTCACCAGATCTTTGTCAAGATGCTAGTACGAGGCCCTTGAAGCTTGTTTTAGTCCATAAAGAGCCTTTTTTAGCTTGCATACAAGCTTTGCATCATTTCCTTAAACAAATCCTTATGGTTTTTCAATATAAACTTCTTCTTCTAACTCTCCATTAAGAAATGCAGATTTTACATCCATTTGGTACACTTTGAATTTCTAGAAACTGGAAAGAGCAAGAAACATTCTTGTGGCTTCAATTCTGGCAATAGGTGCAAATGTTTCTTCAAAGTAGGAAAAATTTGAAGGATGGAAATTTATCTCAAAGTTTAGAAACTTTAGCGAATCTCACTAGTCCCTAATATGAAAACTATAAAATGTTTGTTGATATGTTTCTAAAACTATTCAAATTTATAAAGACTTTACATATGGTCTCTAAATATTCTTAGCGATTTTGAAGGTAAAAAAATTTTATGTTGTAAAATTTGGGCTAATATTTTTTTACAAAAAATGAAAATTGGTGAATCGTTTTTGGGGAAAAATCATTGAAAATTAGCCCATCTGCAAATATTAGCCCCTTTTTAATTTTTTCATGATTCAAAGCCTATATCTCCTTGTTGAGCATATCCTTTACAGATAAGTCTTCGTTTGTTTCTAATAACCTCTCCATTTTCATTCAATTTATTCTTGAATATCCATTTTGTTCCTCTAATATTTTTACCAAGAGGTCTAGGAACTAGTTCCCAAGTATCATTCTTCTCAATCTAGTCAAGTTCTTCATTCATTTCCTTAACCCAACATTAATCTTTGCTACCTTCATTAACATTCTGTGGTTCTATGGAAGATAGTAATTCTAGATAACTGGAAGTTCCCATGAGAGTTCTTATTGTTTGTACACTACACCCTCTTTCTCCTAGAATTTGAGATTCTAGATGATTCTTTTTAATATACCTAGATGGAGTCTTTTCCGTGTCACTTGTATCCTCTTTTGATGCTTCATTGGTTCATTCCTCTATATCATTTTGATTTGATACAGGAAGGCATTCATTGTCTTCCTCATTCTCATCATCCTTTGTATGTTCCAAATTTCTACATGCTTCATCAATTACTACGTCAATGCATTCAACAATTTTCCAAAGTCTCTTGTTATAACACTTGTATCCTTTACTTCTAGATGAATAACCAAGAAAAATTCCTTCGTATGCTATCAGTTCAAACTTACCAAATTTTTCATTAGTATTTTTGATGAAATATTTGCTTCCAAAAACTCTAAAATGCTTTATAGTAGGAGGCTTACCATACCAAAGTTCATATGGAGTTTGATCACTATTTACCCGAAAATTAGCTTTGTTGAGAATAGTCTTGGCAGTAAATGCAGCTTCACCCGAGAAGTTGCCAGGAGTTCCAAATTCATCAAGCATATCTCGAACCATTTGCTGAATTGTTCTATTTATTCTTTCCACTACGCCATTTTGTTGAGGAGTTCTAGCAACAAAGGGTTGCCCTTTTATTCGACATTGTTCACAAAAGTCAAAAAAATCATCTAATATGAATTCTCCCCCTCGATCAGATCTAAGACATTTATTTTTTTGATCTGATTCATTTTCAACTAAAGCTTCAAAGGCTTTAAACTTTTCAAATGGTTCATCTTTATGCTTTAGTAGACCTATCCAACACATTCTCGAAAAATCATCAATGAATAAACTAAAGTATTCTTCTCCACGAGGTGCCTTTTTCCTTGTTCGTCCACAAAAATCAGTATGGATGAGTTCAAGAGGCTTACATCTTGATCCTTCTTTTTCACTGAAATGAAGTCTGGTTTGCTTACTGACTCGATATGGCTTGCATATGGTATTTTCTGGGATGTTGATATCTGGAAGGTCAAAGACCACCTTGAGATTGCATGCTTTTCTTATTTGAGAAAATCATAGATGCCCCAATCTTCTGTGCCATAACCAATTTTCATCTATTTTGCTTAGAAAGCATTGTTTTTGTCCTGCTTTTAGTACGTATAGAGTTATTGGAGTTCTTGTACCTTTGATTATGGTCTTTCCCATATCAAGCTCATCAACCACGCATCTGTTTGATGGAAACACAAGTTCATTTCCTTTATCACACATTTAACTAACACTCAACAAGTTATGTTTTAAACCAGCAACATATATGACATTTCTAGCTTTAACCTTTTCTTTGAAATAAACAAAACCTTTACCTTTAATGGTAGTTGTGTGTCATTTCCAAAGGAGACATTCTTTTCTTTTTCTAAAGCATTATATGAATGAAGTTTCTCCTTATCACTTGTCATGTGTTTAGAGCATCCACTATAAATGTACCATCGGTTTTCTTGTGCTTCTGCAAACATACCTATGCCACATCTTTCTTATTGAAATTCCTTCTTTCTCCATACGCTGGAATTTGATGATGTTTTCTCCTTTTGAAGTGTTGGCCACAATTTTCTCCTGCATTCAAATTCTTAGTGACCAAAGTTATTACAAAACAAGCATTCAATTTCACCTTCAAGAGGATAAAATATGTTAGAAGAACTTTTCTTTATTCCTGTTACTCTCCCTTGATTTCATTCTTTGCTAGTCATGATAGTTTTGTAAGAAACACATTGAGCAACCTTATCCTCAAAGTTATTGCATGAAAAGCATTTTCCATTAAAGAAGTTTTTGTGATCATAGAATATTTTGGTATTGTTTACCTTTTGTTTGATGCTTTTGTTGATGTGCATCCTTGGAGTAAATTGAGCATGATTTACCGAATGAGTACTTTTAGGCTTTTGCTGACGATTAACATACTGTTCACTAGATTTTGCTACATCAAGATAGCTTTTGGTGGATGTTGATGGCTTTTGTGACTGGGATGATTCTTTAGTATATCCAAGACCTGTCTTTATAATAGGAGAATGTTGAACCTTGATGATTTCATTTAAAATTTATGATCCTTTAGCAAATCTAATGTTAAGAGATTTTGTCTTCTCAAGTTCTTTTCTTAGACCCACAACTTCACATTCTAGTTTTTCATTGTGCTTTTCTCTTTTAGTGAGTTGATGTGTCAATGTGTCTATAATCATATTCTTTTCTTCCAAACAAATTTTCAGTTTAGTGATTTCTTCAACAAAGTATTGCTCTTCTAAGGCATAAAAAAAACCATCATTGTCACAAGTGATGGATAGTTTATAATCTTGTTCAGTTTCATCTTCATCACTACTAGATAATCCATAACTATCTTCAAGGGTATAGTAACTTCTTCTATTAAAAACATGTTTTCTATTTCCTTTTCTAGATTCCTTTCCTTTTTCATGATTATCGTTATGAGGAGATTTTGTGGCATAACGACCAACTCTACCACAAGCAAAGCATTTGAATGGCATCTTACCTCTGAATATTCTAGAACCCCATTGAAGCTTCTTGACAAAGTTTACCTCATCTTCTTCTTCTAAAATATATCATGATTCATTGTTCTCCTCCTTTTCTTTTCCCTTTGCTGAAGCTTTGAAAGCAGCTTCTCACATATATGATGGTCCTCCTTTCCCCATTTCAAAGGAAGTTAGAATTACATGAAATTGAACAACAATAATAGATTGAATATCCTATTTTTCTTCTATAGTAGATACTTTTGACTCAAATTTAGAAGAAAAAGATATCAAATTTTTCTTTACTAAAGTAGCCTCCTTTATCTCTTCATTTAGATTATTCATACAATTAACAATCTCATCTACACGTAAAAAGTAACTAGTAATACTTTCATCACTATGAATCATAAGAGTTTCATACTGAATTATGAGAATTTGGAGCTTAGGACGTTTTAACAAGGAGTCTCCTTCATAGCTCTCAATGATTTTGTGCCATATTTTTTTGTATGTCTTGACATGCATGACTATGACAAATTCTGATTCTGACACACTTCCCAATAAAGTATTGATTACTTTGGCATTGGTTTCGTATAACTTCTTACCTGCTTTATCTGTAGGTATTGCTGTAGGAAATTGGTATCCTCCTTTTACAATTTCCCAAACATCGACTCAAAGCGAATGAAGATATGCACTCATTCTTATTTTCCAATATATCAAGTTGTTCCCATTCAAGATCAATGGTCTGATAGATCCCATGCCTTCACGATTGTTCATCTTGAAAGATCTTCGTTCAAGCGCTCAAGCTTCTTCTAAAGGACCCCCTCTAATACCAATTGTTGGAAGTAATACTAAGAAGCGCGTTGAATCAGTATTTACAATTCAACTATTTTTCATTTCCCAATCATATTTATATATGATACTTCAGTGAATTGAACTTGCATGTGCATGCAACCTTGATTAAAGAAACCGGTGTATACACAAAGAGCTTATGATTTAGTTAATTCATCATCTATTGAACTTTAATCAATGCATCACTAATTTATTATATAGTAGCTCAGTGTAGTAATAACATAATAGACCATCACACATAAAAAGCACACATGAACACCAAGATTTAAGGCGGAAACCCAATGTGGAGAAAAAACCACCTGCTACTATTGTCTCTATCTTCTTTTTAATATAAAGAAAATACGTTTACAATCTTGTATTGGTGTAGACTCATACCAGTATGTAGGCATGCTCATGTAGAAGGCTACAAACTTCTCTCATTCTCCAGCTTCTACTGGAAGGAAGCTACAACCCCCTTGCTCTTGTACTAGAGTCTATGTTTACTACTATGTAGGCACTATCCTACAGAAAGCTACGACCTTCTATCTTCCTCCAGGGACCTTGTTTCATAAATTTTTAGACTGGATGCTCCTGGTACACAAAAACACAATATGAAGGCCTGTTTTCATCAAATTTTCATACTAGACTCATCAGAAACTTTGAAACTAAAATTGCATCAACCAACAATCAGTTAATCTAAACAGTCAAATAACTATCACCAGAAAAATATGTTGAATGTAGAAGCTTACATCATCATTCAAAACTAGCTGCAACGTCAAAAAATCATACATCAAAATGCATACACTACCTTACTGAACCCAACCAGTGTGTATACGCTACTTCCTTTAAGAAAACCTGCATATACCTTCAAAATTAGTGGAACATAAAACTTCTAAATCAAATTTGTACCAACTAGTAATATTCTGAACATCTACTGTCAAACTACAGAGATCTAGCTAGTCAATCATAAATATCACCCTTATCACTTAATCAATCCGTCAATCAGACTCAATCTCCTTATGCATTCGGTTCTCCTTTCAGATCTATGCAGACATCATTGACGGACAGTAGTAAACTAGCAACACTGATCAGATAGATCAATCATTTCTCAATAACAGACTTTTTTTTTGTATAAGCTACTTGGAAGCTTTGAACTCAGCATGTGGACACACCTTCAACAAGGCTAACCAGTGTATATATCTATAAATAATAACTTACAACTTCACTACTATTCTGGTTTCAAACATACCCATATCAAGACATTTCAAGAATAAAACATGTGTAAGCAATCAAATCTAGAGCAACTAATATCAGATCATTCAATAATAAGTCATTTTATGTCTTATGATCCTAACCCAACATTCAATTCAAGGTGCACAAAATATTTCATATCATATCATAATCATAGCCCCTGCAACATAAAATATACATCAGATAGAAGTATTCCTGAGAAACCCTTTTACTTCCACACTTGGCCCTTTGATCTTCACCTCCTTATATACTTTCTGGCCTTTCTCAATACCTCATACCAAAAGAACACTTAGAACCTATGGTATTCTCTGAGGGGATCAAATAGTTGTTACTCCACTCAATATTATGGGATAATACCATGGTATTGACCCTTAGTATTCCTTAATCTTGAATTTCCTTGATTTTCCAACCCATACACATTTTTCCTCTTGTGAAAGTGCATCCATTTTTATATGCTCGTTTTGTTCTGTGAATCTACGTGTATACATTTATTTTACAAGGTGAACATGCGTATATAACTTAAACTATCCTAAAACATTCTTTTCTTTTAAATTATTGATTATGATCATTAGACATTTGTTCTGATTTCCTTTTCTTCCGTACCAATGCCCTGTTACCTATGAATTGACCTGTTACAATGTGAGATGCCCTTTATAAAATTTGAACTAACTTGTGAGTGGGTTGCCATCAAGGACAACACTTGTATCATAATGCCAAAACTTGCAACATACCTGTGCGTTTGAACATTAAGGTTGCATGATTTCAGCTGGGAGGTTGGGAGATTGACTGCGTAAACTATGCAAGGAATAGTATAAGTTGTGGAGAGGCTGAATGAACATTGGAAGTGCATAATGCACAGTCCAGCCTGGCCTATTGAGGACTGAAACTGCACAATGGGCAATTTCAGTCAGTAGTGACATGTAACCAGCAAACTGCATTGCATAGTTTCTGGGTCCAGCAAAACACTACCTCCAAGAATTGCATAATGCAAGCCTATAGGTCAATGATGGGCTAGGCTTGTGCAATTTTTAATGGGAATAAAGAGCCTTCACTTCCGAAAATGCGTAGTGCTAGTCCGGCAAGGCAGAGTCTGGGCTAAGGCAACTGAGTCCAACCGACAGGCGACTAAAAACATGAGAAGTCTGAATGCATGGTGGGATGAGTGTAGACAATAGTGAATGATCATACATGTAAATAGAAATTTTAGGATTCAGAAAACAGGAAAGCATGTTGGTGTGTGAAGTGAGTCGCTGCAATTACAACTGTTTGTGCAAAAACAGTGTCATGCATGCGACAACAATGAGATGCGAATGAAAACTGAAATGGTTCTTCGAAAAGCTAACATACATCAAAATGATAGCAAGATCTTACTGGGATCAAGCAAACATAACTCACACAAAGAAAAACATAAAAAGAGATAAAAATGCAATGCAAGACATGAAAGTTGAGATTACACCAAAACCGTTGAGCTGAATGTCCTGATGATTCCCCGATGCAATGTGGGATCTCAGAGCTACAAGTTTGATGTGAGGAATGAGCTCTGCAATGTTCGGTTGATGAGTTTTAATAAAATCGAGGTTCTAACGGTCAGGCCACAAATGTAGGAAAGATGACACTTGGCGGGAGGTTTTTGAAATAATCCTTGCATGTAACCTCTAATTGCTAAAAATAGATCAATGAATCAAACGATTCCTTTGCATGTTGCGTTGGGAGAAGCAGTTCATGCATGCAAAAAAGTTTTTCTCAGTCCTAGAAGGAGTCAATCAACATGAAGGCACATGCATCGATATGCAAGCTTGGGATGAAAATCCGCACAGTTTTTTGGGTGATCAGAGATGGTTGTATTAGAGGGATTACACAATTTCCGAGAGGAATAGGTGATTGTCTCCCAGGATTGCATAATTTTTGGGTTGAGCAGCGATCCTTAGTGAGAACTTGCAATTTTCTCAAGGAAGCTTGTTTGACTGCATCTCACAATTTTTGAGCCCAGTAGGCTACCTGACTGGATTTGTGCAATTTTTTCTAGCTGCTGCGTTGGATGTTCGTCAGGGATTGCGCAATTTCTGGGCTGAGAAGTTGACTGCTGCCTAGAATTGCACAATTTATGGGATGAGCAGTCCTGATGGGCTGCATTGCGCAGTTTTTCTAGTGAAGGTTGACAAGTAGGATTGCGTAATCCTGGAGTCCAACATGCTTCTAGTAAGGATTACACAATTTACGGAGGGAAGGCTAGTTCCCCTCCAAAATTGTGCAATTTATTGAGGGAGGTACTCATCCTGTAGCTGCACCAAGTCTGAAGAAACAACCTGTGAGGAAGATGCAATAAGTTATCATGCATAGGCTGGCAATCTTCTAGAAAACCACTGAAGCTTGTGTACTTGACATTGCAATACATGTCACTGAAGATGGTCAGTAGGGAGGCTCCAAAACGAAGCTAAGGCAAAATTTTTGAGTGTGGTTGTAGATGCTACAACAGATGGTATAAAACAAAATAACTATCGTTTAAGACCAATTTCATTTGATACATAACATGACACAAATTACCTACTTGTAGAGTTTCAGTACATGATTCAAGAATAATGAGAATTCACAATATGATGAAATAATAGAATGACTTACCTAAAATTGGAACTTGTTAATTGGAATTCCAAATAGAATGTCATTATCAATTTAAAATGGAATGCATGCTTAATACAAAAAAATACAATTCAACAAACCACAAAACATGTTTAATACAAGACAATACACTTCAACACACTTCCAATGGAATTATTAGCATATGCATTTATAATTCCTCATGAGTGTTCCTAGGAGTTTACGTTAAATGCCCCTTATTATTATATTATCTTCTTGTAATTACATAGTGAATTTACTTCATTATTTTGACCACATTAATTTATTACTCTATTGGCTATCACCATAGGTACCCCATATTTTCCTCCTTATGTACATCAAATATACTGTCATTGTTTCACATGATTATCCTAAATTAAAAAAAAATATTTGTTGTTAATGTTGTGACACTCAATTATTTATAAAGCTTGCAAGGTGTTTCAGACGAGGGGATCTATGTGCCATGATGAATAAAGTCATCTCTCTCCTCAATTCCAAAATGTAAACATAGACTAGAGGAAGAGTTAATCGATTGCATCAAGAGTGTTAGATGATTTTTTCACAAAGAGACCAAAACTCAAAGTGAATTCCCATTTTGATATTAAATGGGAGATACACCTCCGATTTTTCCTCACATATAGAGAGCAATCAACAATAGAATATATTGTAATAAGGTTTATTGTCAAGACCCCTTATCTTTTAAGCTTATCTCAATTTTCAAATTCAATGAAAATCTATAAAATTATTCTAACATGAACATGATATTTAATCGAACAAATATTGAAATTATCTCCAATGTAATTTGAACTATAAAAACCCAATATGAAATAGAGTTGAGAATTCAATGAAATTCCACAAGGGAGAGAATTAGAGAGAGAAACCTAGATAACTTAGCCTCTATGACCAAGTTCTTTTGATACCTAGCATGACACAAATTAACAAATTCAATAGTACTTCATAGGCTCTTTCAACAACAATGAGACTTATTAATTTTCCTAAAACCATAAACTTCCAAATCAAGGACGAAACCATAGAATGATTTACAAGAAATTGAAACTTGCTTATGCGATCATTATCAAAATATCCTATAAATATAAAGCGAAATATTTCCTTGAATACAACTTCTCAAAAGCAAATCCAACACACATCGTAGCCCAAATGGTGTTAACAAGCAACCCGTAGAGATATTTAAAACAAACCATATGTTGGATTGTGACCAGATTATCATGACTAAAACCCCCAACTGGGTTGTTGTTACTATTGATCCTCTACAAAACAACATGGATCCTATTTAATTACTTTCATAACAACACTGTGCTTCTCGGCACTTCAAAACATAGATCTTCTTTAATTATGTTACAAGTATCACGATGCATCTTCTGAGCTCCCATATTCATGTAATGAGAATGGTGCATTGATCATTCATTCGTGAGGAAATATGTAAAGATTAAACGAGAGCACAAGGTGAGCAGTACGTCACATAAAATTTCTTGCGACCCCATTTTTTGTGAGTATTACAAGCTCATGATTAATCTTTCTTTTCATCCCATGGTCATCCATAACAACATTGTGGTTCTAGGTGCTTCAAAACATAGATCTTCCTTAATTATGTTACAAGCATCACGATGCATCTTCTGAGCACCCATATTCATGTAATGAGAATGGTGCATTGATCATTCATTCATGAGGAAATATGTAAAGATTAAACAAGAGCACAAGGTGGGCTTTACGTCACATAAAATGTGGTGCCACCCCATTTTTTGTGAGTATTACAAGTTCATGATTAATCTTTCTTTTCAATCCATGATCATCCATCGAGATGAGCCCCCTTTAAAGATTGAAGAAGGTGGATTTCAAAACAAAATATTATTCATTTTCTGTCTTTATTATTGGCTAATTTTATTTTATTTTTGTTTGTGAGCGTCGATTTTTCAATCATGAATTTTAGGGTTATAGTAAAATCCTCAATTATAGTTCCTATCATTTCTCACCTTTTTATAAAAATGCCTTAAAAAATAAAGGATGTGTATGTTGTCACTATAAATTCCACCTGTATATGCCACCTTTCACTTTCTCTTAATTTAAGAATATTTCTCTTAAAACTCTTTAAGTAATCAAATAAAATTATAAAATTGCTCGTATAGTTTCCTTATCTCAATGAACATTAACCATCAAAAGCGTCATTATCATATTCTACAAAGCTATAAATTTACATTTCTATTATATAAAAAAAGGATAATTTAAAATATAGTTTATTTATCTAATGGATTTTCAACTCAACTTTCAAAAGCACTTTCTGTTTCCCATATCCAAAAAGTAGTAAAGCAATATTTCTTTAAAGGCCCTTAATCACGGAAAAGAGAAACCACCGCAGAGAGCATAAACGACTCACGACATTTTTAATAATGTACTGGATCTCTGTGGTCAATACATGCTACAGTCCAACTACTATTTTGTACTAAAGTGTAAAGTGATAGAAGATAATTCAACGCAAAACGAAATATATAAATGGTGCGGAGAGCGTAAGACGGAGAGCCCACTGTGTAATTTAATACAGCTAAGAAAAAAGGAGACATGGAATCCCAACACCGTACCAGAAGAAAAGAAACTTTCGGCGTAAGAAAAATGTTACATCTTTTTAAATTATCAGTTAAAGCAAAGATGTCGGTAAGACTTTTACAATACGGTGATTATTTTAGTGATCAATGATTGTCAATATTTTGTGAATGACGGTCAGTGGAGGTATGAGTCTTCCATTTGGTCATTCCCTTTAAAATCACCATAGTTTCACTTAGTTAAAAGGCCATTAAGATTAATAATATGAAAAATATTTTAAAATTTATATCTAATTATTAAGTATATGGTGGATAATCTAGGGCAAAGTGGTTTTAGTCTTCAATCCTCTTAGGGTCACTCTCCTAGTGTAAAGGTTACTTCATATGAAGGGCTTTTAGGAGTTGATAAATAAAGATTTAACCATGGAGCTCATGATAATTTGTTCTTATTTGGGCATTGTTTATTTTTCTCTTTAAACTAGTCGAGACACAAACATACTACTTTTGATGTTCAAGATTTGCATTAATCACCTCTTCATAATATCTCAAATCATGTTTTCCCTCTAACTCCTTATAACACAAGAATTCCTCCTTAAACATTAAGATAATAATATTTTACCATTATCCTTATTTTACAAAATGGTCTCTCCTTTTATCCCCCAATTGTCTACCCAAAATCAGGCATCCATATGCCGCTCCCACTAGAGTAAATGGTGGTCTTGGTTAGAGTTTGAGAAAATGTTAGAAATAATCTTGCCTTCCATGTTTAACCACTTATTAGATACTTAATCCTACTCGCGATCTCGATGGGGGGGAACTTGTTTTAATAATGAGAATAAGCTAGGCCATTTCCTTTAATTTTGAGATTACATGGTATAAATTTCTTTTAGATCTATGATATATTTCTCCATGTCCCTATGGAGATACTCCCTTCGCAAACCTCGTATCCATATTAAATAACAAGTGTAATGAAAATTTGAAGGTGGAGTTTTTTTCAATGTAATAGAAACCATTTTTGAATGTCATAATTCAAGTTAAGCTTGTCATGGATATCAACTCTGAGCTATTTGTATGAAGGAACATCCTCCAAGTTGTTGTTGTTGTCATAAACAAAAGTATGATATGTGAATTTTTTGTATTTAATTATCACACTTTCATTTTGATTGTTAGTAACAATTATACCCATCTAGGAACAAAAGTCTTGGAGGATTGTAAGTTCTTTTCCAAGGTAGTAAGGATTACTTGAAAAAATAGAAATATTATTAGCAGAAAAATAAGAGTGATGACTAAACTCTTGAGAGCTAGGCCAGCAAAACTTTATTCCTCCAAACACTCTTTTAACTTATCAATGTATATCCTAAATAGATAGGGGATAAGGGAGACCCTAGCTTGACTCCAATATTGCAATTAATTTCTTCCAATAGCCATAAGTGGTCCTAAACCTCAAAATAACATTCTCATACAACCTTCTCATAAGAGCCCTCAAATCAAGGATAAACCATATAAACAAAGTTATCAACTTAAGAAATCTAACCTCAAAACGACGCGCTAGCACAAAAAGTACCTATTTTTGCACAAAAAATATTAAGATTTTTAAGATTTTTAAGATTTTTTAAGCGATGGTGTGAGAACCAATCCTTTTTACATAAAAAACATGAAAAAACACACTGAAAATGAAAAATGTTCATGCTACATTAACACTTCTTTTTTCAAGTTAACATTCCAATATTATTTAGCAATGACGTTAAAGATAAAATATCATGAGTAAAAAAAACCTTAGATTTCCAACATTTTTTAGTCATTACTTTAACGGTAAAATATCACGACTCTTGAAAACCTTAAAATTCCAACAAATTTTAACTATGTCATTAAAGATAAAATATTGTAACTTTGAGAAACCCTAAAATTCTAAATTTTCAACTATGGCATTAGAGATAAAATATAATGAGTCCAAAACACCTTAAATTTTCATAGTTTTCAACCATTGAATTAAAACAAAATGTCAAGACTACATAAAACCTTAAGTTTTCAACATATTTCAACCATGGCATTATGAACCAAATATTGTGACTTAAAAAACTTTAAAAATGAACACCTAAATCAAACAGTCATCACACCAATAATTATTTTTATTTTAAAGGGTAAAAGTATATCTGTTTTGAAATCTTAACCTAACAGAAATTGTCCCATTGCAATGAAAACTTAAAAGTCAACCATGAAATTAAAGTATGTCCTTTTAAATGCGCATTAAATTGCAACATTTTTTAAACTAAGGTCCATAAAATAATAACAATATATAATATGGTGATAGTATCGCATATGATTTACAAATTAAATATTAATTTCTAATAATTTATTGCTTTCAATCAAAATATCAATACCAAGTTGATTAATGGAACATAAATTATTAAAGTTATTGTCAAGGAGTAGTCATGGAAAAAGCTTAGTGAAGCACTAGTTATGGCAATATTGAACTGGTAACAACCCTTCAAAGTGGAGTCAAATGCAAGTGGGTATGCTAATGGAGTGGTATTGATGTAGGGAGGAAGCTATGTATGCTACCATTCTAAAGTATTTCGTGGGGAAGTTATTAACTACCCTACCTATGGACCTAGTGTAACTTGTGAAGAAGTGGTAGCATTATTTGACGGGAAAGGTGATAGTGATCCATTTGGTCAACCACGTGTCCATCTGTTTCCTATACATTAGAGAAACAAAATAGGCCGCTCCTAACAGGGCTCAATTAGTGCGACTTGGAATAATATGTTTGTTATTTGCTTTTAAGAAAGAGAGTGGAGAGTTGATGGTGTGATTTAGCAGAAACAATGAAATTTGACTTCCCAAGATTGAATATAAATAAGATTGAATATATATTAACTATCACAGGCATAATTAGTGCTACTTTGAAAAATATGTTTGTTATTTTCTTTTGAGAGAGTGTAGAGTTGACAGTGTGATTTAGCATAAAGAATGCAATTTCACTTCCCAAGATGGAATATATATTAGCTAGCATGGTCATGTTGATAAAAATTAATAGGAATCAATATAATTACGTGTCATTTGTCACTTCATGACGAGAGTGAAGGATGAAGTCAAAATTTGGTAGGGAAATCTTTGATTCTATCCCTTAGATTGTGTATGCAATCAAGAATATTCTCACATTATGAAATTTAGATTATTCCTAATTTGGAAATCTTATTCCTAGTTTCGAACAATATTTACATTAAGTAATATAGTAATGTGATTTGAAAAAATTGAAAATGCTTACTAAACATGAATATAAATATTAGTTCATTAATGTAATTTGAAAAAAGTGTGCATATTTAATAAAAAAGAGATTACAAACAAAAACGATTAAATAGGAAAAATATACAGTTTATTGAACCTTAAAAAATAAGATATTACTTGGAATTTTTAGAATTTTATTTTTATATTTCAAAGAATTGAAATCACTAAAATAATCACTTTAAAATCACCATAGTTTCACTTAGTTAAAAGGCCATTAAGATTAATAATATGGAAAATATTTTAAAATTTATATCTAATCACTAAGTATATGGTGGATAATTTAGGGCAAAATGATTTTCATCTTCAATCATCTTAGGGTCACCCTCCTAGTGTAAAGGTTATTTCATATGAATGGGTTTTAGGAGTTGATCGACACAAGATTTAACTATCGAGCTCATGATAATTTGTTCTTATTTTGGAATTGTTTATTTTTCTCTTTAAACTAGTCAAGACACAAACATACTACTTTTGATGTCCAAGATTTGCATTAATCACCTCTTCATAATATCTCAAATCCTCTTTTCTCTCTAACTCCTTATAACACAAGAATTCCACCTTAAACATTAAGATAATAAATATTTTACAAAATAATCTCTCCTTTTATCCCTCAATCGTCTACCCCACTAGAGTAGACGATTGAGTAAAAGGTGGTCTTGGCTAGAGTTTGAAAAAATATTATAAATCATCTTGTCTTCCATGTTCAACCTCTTATTAGATACTTAATCATACCTGCGATCTCAATGGGGGGGAACTTGTTTTAATAATGAGAATAAGCTAGGCCATTTCCTTCAATTTTGAAATTACATGTTATAAATGTCTTTTAGATCTATGATATATTTCTCCATGTCTCTATGGAGATACTCCCTTTGCAAACCTCATATCCATATTAAATAACAAGTGTAATGAAAATTTGAAGGTGGAGTTTTTTTCAATGTAATAGAAACCTTTCTTCAATGTCATAATTCAACTTAAGCTTGTCATGGATATCAACTCTGAGCTGTTTGCATGAAGGAACATCCTCCAAGTTGTTGTTGTTGTTGTCATATACAAAAGTATGCTATGTGATCTTTTTGTATTTAATTATCACCACTTTCATTTTGATTGTTAGTAACAATTATACCCATCTAGGAACAAAATTCTTGGAGGATTCTAAGTTCTTTTCCAAGATAGTAAGGACTACTTAAAAAAATAGAAATATTATTAGCATAAAAAAGAAGAGTGGTGACTAAACTCTTGAGAGCTAGGCCAGCAAAACTTTATTCCTCCAAACACTCTTTTAACTTATCAATGTATATGCTAAAATAGATAGCAGATAAGGGACACTCTTGCTTAATTTCTTCCAACCAGCCATAAGTGGTTCTAAACCTCAAAATAACATTCTCATACAACCTTTTCATAAGAGCCCTCAAATCAAGTATAAACCATATAAACAAAGTTATCAACTTAAGAACTCTAACCATAAAACGAGGCTCTAGAACAAAAAACACCTATTTTTGCACAAAAGATATTAAAAACACGGTGAAAATGAAAAGTGTTGATGTCGCATCAATGTTTTTTTAGGCTAAAATTTTAATATTTTTGAAGTGATGGTGTGAAAACCAATCTTTTTTGCATAAAAAACGTGAAAAAGCACACTCAAAAAGAAAAATGTTCATGCTACGTTAACACTTATTTTTTCAAGTTAAAATTCCAATATTATTTATCAATGACATTAAAGATAAAATATTGTAACTTTGAAAAACCCTAAAATTCTAAATTTTCAACTATGGCATTAGAGATAAAATATAATGACTCCAAAACACCTTAGATTTTCACAGTTTTCAACCACTCAATTAAAACCAAATATCGAGACTATAGAAAACATTAAGTTTTCAACATATTTCAACCATGGCATTATGAACCAAATATTATGAGGTAAAAAACTTTAAAAATGAACACCTAAATCAAAAAGTCATCACACCAATAATTATTTTTATTTTAAAGGGTAAAGTATATCACTTTTGAAATCTTAACCTAACACAAATTGTCCCATTGTAGTGAAAACTTAAAAGTCAACCATGAAGTTAAAGTACTTCCTTTTTAATGGGCATTAAATTGCAAAATTCTTTAAAATAAGGTCTATAAAATAATAAAAATACATAATATCGTGACAATATGACATATAATTTACAAATTAAATATTAATTCCTAATAGTTTATTGCTTTTAATCAAAATATCAATACGAAGTTGATTAATGGAACATAACTTATTAAAGTTATTGTCAAGGAGTAGTCATGGCAAAAGATTAGTGAAGCACTAGTTATGGCATTATTGAACTAGTAACAACCCTTCAATGTTGAGTCAAATGCAAGTGGGTAATGTAATGGAGTGGTATTGATGTAGGGAGGAAGGTATGTATGCTACCATTCTAAAGTATTTCATGGGGAAGTTATTAACTACCCTACCTATAGACCTAGTGTAAGTTGTGAAGAAGTGGAAGCATTATCTGACGGGAAAGGTGATAGTGACCTGACGAATCACCAATGACTACAGTACCTGCACGTTGAAAGTAAGCTACAGTAGAGTAGGAATTACAAGTGGATGGGTTTCTACATTAGTTTCATTTAGTGATCATGTATGAGAAGAGAAACATAAAAATTTTGCTGACATGCTTTCAAACTGTTAGGCCCCTATACTACTAGAGTAACCCCTTATTGTTATTAGTACAACCCCCTTATTATATTGATGTACCCATGTAGTGCCCATATTGTTACTATTGTGCCCCATAGA
>APFE031040104.1:0-20654 GCA_000404065.3 Pinus taeda
TCTTGTTTTACATCAGCGTTAGTAGATAAACGCTGCTTCAGTCGATCTCCGTGAGCTTGTGAAAACAACACTTCATTGGCACTTTACCCCAGTACATGTATCAAGTTCAGATCTGATTGTTGATAGTGAACAACGATCAGGCACTTGACAGGCTGAAATCATTCACTGGCGACTCCAACTAGATCCAGACACTCCAACGCATGCTGATCCATTCATGCAATGGTAGGGTATGTGGCAAACCCTGCCCTGCATGAAGCTGTAAACGATGATAGACATTGGTTAGCAGATTTTGAACTCAATGAAAAATTTGTCAGTGGCTTCCTTCAAGGTTTGAAATCTTCGAAATTTCCTTTTGAAGTTAAAACAAGTGTCTATGAATTAGTTGTTGAAAGAATTGAAGACGAGATTCAATAGCTAGATGAGCAGATCCAGTCCTACAATTTCCAAGACCCCAAAAAGTTCTTGGAAATCATTCCTCCATCCAAACAACAATAACAGACTTGCCTACAGAGATTTATATTGACAATGTGCAGCTGGAAGTATGCATTGCAGAGTTGGGGCAGCCAACAGAGTCCGGCGTCCGTGATCCTATTGCAGCATATATGGACATGTTTTTCAGGTTGATTGACAAATCAGGCTGTCTTTTCCGTGATCAGGGTCATTACTTGCATGAAGGACTGCCAGCAATTGCATCTGTGACTTCGTGGCAGCATTCTAAGGCGGCTTCATTTTCAGGTTTACTTGAATGGCTAATTTGGCATTTTAGGATTACCTGATCTCTTGTTTATACAGCAGATTAGAGTAGCTTTGTAAATAAATAAGCTAGCCATAAGGGCAGCATCTTGTTTTAGTTGGCTTGAAGATTGTTAAGTTGTTTTTCAGTCATTTTAGTCTTTGAGATCAGATCAGTTTGAGTTCAGTTTCAGTTGTGTTGATGATGACTCCATCGCCCAATAGTGGAGGCACTGTCTGCTCTCCCAAAGTTCTGCGGTTCTTGGCACCTCCAGGAAGCTGCAGCTGCCATCCCAAATGGAGCTGATGTTAGACTCCGTCTCATGTCAGAGATTGATTCTTCTTCAAAACCCTGTTTTGAAGAAGAATTCATTAATATGTTGTTTTTTTTAGATTATGTAATTGTTCTTTAGCTCTTCAAAAGGCAGCAGCGTTTTCAAGCTCCTACCTCTGCAAAAGCACAAAGAAAACAAATTCAGCATGAGGCTTATGAATAAACGACAGCCCTTTCAATCAGCATGCAAGTTTTTCTTTGGTTTTTTCATTTTCCTCCACTTCCAGAGCTAGAAAGTTTATATGATTCCCATGAGCTAGAAAGTTTATATGATTCCCATACAAGATCTTATGGAACTGCAGCGATGAATTGGCTACGGCAAATCATGATTGGATGAGGAAATATAAGGGTTCAAGCCAATTCCTACTTCGTCCTAGGAACACTGAAAAAAGTCTCACAGATCCTAAATTATTGTAATTCAAGATGTCTAGCAGTTGTTCCACAAGGTGGTAATACTGGCCTCGTGGGTGGGAGTGTCCTTGTTTTTTATGAGGTGATGGTTAATCTGGGGTTGATGAACAACATAATTTCCTGTGATAAGGTTAGTGGCATCTTGGTTTGTGGAGCTGCTTGCGTCCTGGAGAATCTTGACACATTTTAGCTGATCAGGGGTATATGATGCCCATTGACCTCAGTGCAAAAGGTAGCTGTCAAATTCGTGGAAATGTTCTAGGGCTTGAAGTTGTTCTTGCAAATGGCACAGAAGTTCTCTACAGTGGCACCCTTGGTACAAAGCTTACTTGTGAACTATTCATTGGTCCAGTTTATTATCAACGACTTCATTATATGGTTTCAGATAAATTTCAGGTCATAGCTTTGCCATTGCCCCATAGGCCTTTGTTTCCAGGTTTCTATACGCCAATTTATATGAAGGGTCCATAACTCTTAGCACTATTAGCGGAGAATTGCAAAAGATCAGCATCATATGTAGGTGCTTTTCTGGTAAAAAATGAGCCTGGTTCTGATTCTACTTTAATCTCGGGTTCTGAAACAGAGAAAAGTTTTTATGAATTGAAGGGAGAAGCACTTTACAAGTGACTTCATGAAATTGGTATACTAGCTCAGATTACCACTATACAGAGGAGATCAGATGGTTCTGATAGGTCATCGTCGTTTGCGGATTACTGAAAGGGTTTTCTTACCATCTATATTTTGATTTGGAATTTAATTGCATTCTAAACGTGGACGCAAATGGAGTGACAATGGTAGATCTATTGTTATCTGTCATCTCTGACAAGCATGCTTGACATATATGATCTTCAATTTGAAACTGACTGGACAATAGAGCTTGATTCTCCAACGACAGAAAAATTTTCTTGTCATTTAGTAATTCATGTACCAAATGCTGCTTTCAAGAACAATGAAGCAATGTGGGTGCCGTTCCTGAACAGCAAAGCCATGGGAGTTTTCTCCAGCTTGTGGAATGCGGATGATTGGGCGACTCAAGGAGGGCAAGTGAAGACCAATTGGGGCAACGCTCCCTTTGCTGCTTCTTATACAAACTTCCGCGTTGAGGGGGCGTGCCAAGTCAGATCAAATAGACACATCTCCAAGTGCCTGCAGTAGCACCACAAAACTACTTTTCCTAACCCCAACTCTTCCTCATCCGCCATCAATACTACTACTACTTCGCTCCATGAAAATGGAGAGGGCTCAACCTCAGCACCGGGGGGCATTGGAACGGTGGAGAAAAACAAGAGATATTGGCGAGGTTGAAGTGGGTGCGCAAAAATTACATGATCTATGACTACTGCGGAGACAAAAAACAGATATCTCGTTCCTCCACCAGAATGCAGCAGTTTAGTTCTCTGAAGCAAGCAGTACATTAATTTTGTCAAAATCTAAAGAGTGTATAGTACCAGTGGGTTTGTATTTCCTAGTTTGCCTACAGTTCAGATTGATTTCAATTTGCCTCAGCGATTTGATCTATTCTATATTGATTCAAATTCAGATAAAAAACGGCCCATCATAATTCACAGGGCCATCCTAGGATCTCTTGAAAGGTTCTTTGGCATATTGATAGAGCGTTATGCTGGTGACGTTTCTTTGTGGCTTTCTCCAGTGCAAGCCTGTATTGTAACTTGTAACAGACACTCAGGTTCAATATCGTCGAAAGGTAGTGGCAAAGATGAAAGAGAACTCGGGACCATGACCATCAATGAAGTTATAGAAAAAATTCAACACGCAGCAGCTAATAGAAGTTTTATAGCATAATAAAATTCAATATTACTGTTCCCTATATGGCAATTTCCGTAAAGGGGCAAACATCTTTTTAGTGGTCATTTTGGCAGAAGCCATTTGCCAGAGTGATATGCTATGTGAAGGCCCCGTGTAACATCATCCAGACCAAGAAAAACGTAACGGTTCCATTAAGAATGCCATATTACATGCAGTGCAACCTTGGAGGAAAGAAGAATTCGACACCTGGCTCTTCACTTCAGCCAAAAATAAACAGAGACATCTGATAGGATTCGATTCCTATCTCCCAGAACTTAATTAATGTTTCAACCGGATCTGCGTTCCATGTGTCGGCCATCAGAGGAATTCAAGAGAAATGAAGTTGCCAATTTCGATCCTCAGTCATGATTTTATGAGATTTTTAGCACCAGATTTGCCTCGAAATTAGCCAAATCATCAACGGATCTCAGTGGAAGGAGCGCCATTCTCTCTTCAGAGGAAGCGCTGATGGTTTTGGTTTTAGTTTATTTTGTTAATAATGATAAAAACAAATGCTGGGTCTTGGGGTCGATTGGTTTTCCCCCAGCTGTATTTTGTTTCATATTTTTGTGATGTTAGTTAAAACAGCGCCCCTGTTTTGGGCAGCAGTTTTATTTTTATGGTATTAAAAATAGGTGGGGAGAAATTTTTTTTTCTAAGTGCTGAGTGCTGGGAGCTTCTAGAGCGTAGCAAAGCTTTCTTGTACAGTCTTGGGCAAAGAAAATTTAATGAAATTTCACAGCTCTGTTTGCTGAGATTCATGTGGTATGTTAATTTGGCATAGGTTTTCCCTTTGTCTTATATGTGAACTGTTATGTTTCATTTACCTCATTATCATATCTGATTGAGCAAATGAAATGATTAGGTAGGAATTCATAGTATTGTATGCTCCTCCTATAAATTTGCTCACATTCGATGTTTTCTTCTGTTTAAGGAGGATTCAGAGTTATTGTCTGCCCTCCTTAGCTCCTCACCAGTCTTGCCATCCCATATTAAATCTAGATTTGGTGTTAAATTGCTTGCCTACCTTGCCTCAGTTAATAATCTGTGTAGTCATTATATTTCTATGTTCAAGCTGTGATTTTTCCCATGCAGCCCAGAAAAGCCCCGTCATTTAATTAAAAACCCCAAACAAACCTTCCTATATCAATTTACTAGCCTAAGATCTTTATTCCTAATTGGTCAGCTTATCATATTAATAGATCTACCGAATCTGACCCGAGAGAGCCTTCTCATACCTCGTAGGGCTAGCTACGAGGTGAAATGGTTTGATGTAGTCTTGAGAGTTTGTCTATCTCAGCCTAGGTGAATTCCAAGCGCTAACAGGTTTGTGGATAGTGCGAGATCTAGACATATGACAGGTGACAAAAGGAAGTTTGTCTCATTGAACAAAAAAGGAAGGAAATGTATCCTTTGGAAGTGGATCTGTCAAAATTGCGTGAAAAGGAATTGTTACCCTTATTAATGGAAAAGGGAAGGCTCAAAATGCTTTACTGGTAGACAGGCTCAAACACAATCTCTTAAGTGTTAGCCAAATTTGTGACGAAGGACATAAAGTTGTCTTTAGCACTAAAGATTGTGAAACAAGGAACTCATCCTCAAGAGAACTGGTGGCAAAAGGAGTTAGAACATCAGATAACATCTACATTTTGAACAAAATTCAAGAAGATAAATGTTACCTAAGTCAAATAGATGAAAGTTGGCTGTGGCACAAGCGATTGGGACATACAAGTTTCGATAACTTGATTAATATCAACAAGATCACTGCAGTACGAGAAATCCCAAAGTTATTCAAGCCAAATCAAGGTGTATGTGGTCCATGTCAACATGGAAAGCAAACTAGAACCAGCCACAAGGCCAAGGAGTTCTCTACATCAAAACCTTTGGAGATCATTCATGCTGATTTATGTGGACCAACTAGAACTCCAACACTCCAAGGAGAAAGGTACTTTGCTTTATTTGTTGATGACTATACTAGAATGATGTGGGTATATTTCATAAAATATAAATCTGAAGCATTTGAATGTTTTAAGAATCTTAAAGTTCTTGTAGAAAATGAAAAATATTCTAAGATTAAATGTCTTAGAACAGATAAAGGGGGAGAATTCACATCAAAAGAATTTGATGAATTCTGTAAAGTACATGGAATTGAAAGAGAACTCGCTGCTGCTAGAACACCTAAGCAAAATGGGGTAGTTGAAAGAAGAAACCGAATTGTCCAAGAAATGGCAAGAACAAAGTTATTAGTAGTGGACTTGCAACCAAAATTTTGGAGAGAAGCAGTCAGAACAACAATTTACCTTGAATCGAACTCAACTAAGGCCAAATAATGAGAAGAATCCTTATGAATTATGGAAAGGAAGACCTGCTTCAGTAAAATACTTCAAGATTTTTGGAAGCAAATGCTTCATAAAAATCAATGATGACTCACCAGGAAAATTTGATTCTTTGGTCGACGAAGGAATATGCCTTGGATATTCTACTAGGAGCAAAGCCTACAAGTGCTACAATAATCGACTACGGAAAATAGTGGAAAGCATTGATGTGAAGATTGATGAAAATCTTCCAGAAAAGGAAATTGAAGATCATGAAGTTGACCCTCTCATTGAAGAAAACAAAGAAGAACTTGAAAAAGAGGTAAAAGATCAAGAAAAACAAAAGGAAAAAGAACCATCTCAAACCCCTTCAAAGATAAAATTCCTCCAAAAACATCACCCTGAAGAACAGGTTATTGGGAATGTAGATGAGGAGATACAAACCCAACGAAGGATGACATGTACACCAAGGAAAAATGATGTTGCTCTCCTATCTATGAAGAACCAGAAACTTTTACTCAAGCAAGTAAGGGCCCTCATTGGGTAAAAGCCATGGAAGAAGAAATGTCTCAAATCGAGAAAAATGAGACATGGGAGCTGGTACCTCAACCAAAAGATAAAAATATAATTGGAATCAAGTGGGTGTTCAAAAACAAAATGAATGAAGGTGGACAAATCATCAGAAATAAGGCAAGGCTTGTCTGTAAAGGTTATTCAAAAATTGAAGGAATCGACTTTGAAGAAACCTTTGCACCAGTAGCTCGTATGGAAGCTATAAGGATGTTCTTGGAATTTTCTTGCTCCAAAGGATTCAAAATCTATTAAATGGATGTAAAATCAACATTTCTAAATGGGGAACTCAAGGAAGAAGTCTACATGGAGCAACCAGAAGGGTTTAATCTAGAAGAAGGAAAAGACTTTGTTTGTAAATTGAAAAAGGCACTATATGGGTTGAAACGGGCTCCTAGAGCTTGGTACACAAGATTGGATCACTATCTACAACAACAAGGCTTCAAGAAGGGGGTGGCAGGAAGTAATCTCTACATGAATATGGATGAGGGTAAATTACTAGTCACTCTTGTCTATGTTGATGATCTAATATTTGCTAGCAATAATGATGAGATGAGCCATAAGTTTGCTCAAAATATGTCAAAAGAGTTCGAAATGTCGATGATAGGAGAATTATCTTACTTCCTTGGACTACAAGTATCTCAAACCACAACAGGGATGTTCATATCTCAAGCAAAATATCTTAAAGAAATGCTTAAATGATATGGAATGGAAGACTGTGCACCCATGAGCACACCTATGACCACATATTGCAGATTAAGAAAAGATGATGACTCTCCTCCGGTAGATGCATCTCATTACAGGTCAATAATTGGAGCTCTCCTATACTTAACCACTACAAGACTGGACATTATGCAAGTAGTAGGAATGGTGGGAAGGTTTCAATCAACTCCTAAACAATCCCATTTGTTAGCTGTAAAAAGAATTCTCAAGCACTTGAAAGGAACACCTAATTTTGGACTTTGGTACCTTAAGAGCTCAACTCTTACTGTGACTGCATACATCGATGCCGATTGGGCCAGAAGTGTCGATGATCGAAAAATTACTAGTGGAAATGCATTCTTCTTGGGAAATTATCTAATATCTTGGCTCAACAAAAAACAAACATCCATATCACTATCCACAACTGAAGCCGAGTATATAGCTGCTGCAGATGGTTGTACTCAAATATTATGGATGAAGGAAGCTCTAAAAGATGTTAACATAGATACCAACCAACCAATCACCATCTATTGTGATACCATAAGTGCTATCAGTCTCAGCAAAAATCCAGCGATGCACTCAAAGACCAAACGCATACCAATCAAGTATCATTTTCTTCATGAACAAGTAGCTGAACAAAACATAAAGTTGGAATATATCAGTACCAAGGAGCAGATCACTGATATCTTTACAAAACTTCTTCCTCGAGAAGCATTTAAACATCTTCGCCAAAAGATGGGGGTTATTGCTCTCGCATCACATTAAATAATCATCTTCACAAAAGTAGGACACCATGAAAGGGGGAGTAACATACCTATGAAGAACTATTATTAATAAGAAGCAACGTGACACGGGGAGTACTTGGCACCCCGTTTGCCATTGATGTCAAAGTGGGAGAGAATGTTGAAAGGGTAAGAATATTGCCATCAATGACAAAGGGGGATATTGTTAATCTAGGTTGCCATTGATGTCAATATGGCGTTGTTGAAAATGGCAAATGTCCTGATGATACATGCCCTAAAACTTGATGAAACCCTAACCCTATCATAGATTATTAAAACCCTACATTTCTAAGCAAATGTCCTAGTGATACATGCCCTAAAAATTGATGAAACCCTAACCCTATCATAGATTATTAAAACCCTAAAATTCTATCTAAACCTTAATGGCTAGTGATATCCCTAAAAAGCCGCAACCCTAAAAACCTAACCATTGGTGCAAAGCCCCTAAGATCTAAGTCAACCCCTAATTGAAGCCATCCCTAAAAACCCTAGCCAAACCCTAACTCTAAAAACCTATACTTTAAAGTTATTACATGAAATTCTAAATACATATATTTTTTAGTGGGACCCATTAACTCTTGCCACAAATTTCCTAATTCATCAATTTACTTAATAAGACCATATCACGTGACACTTTACCAATTTTAAAAAAAGGGGAATTAAAAAAAATATATTAAAAGGCCAAATGATTATATACATAACCCTTTTATTTTGGGTGTAAATTTTTAATCCACATTAAACGACTGTAGACAACATTTACACGTCAGCATGATAGGTCGGCTCCACCTCCTAACTTAGACAACATTCTACGCATATATATTGGGACACAATTTCAGTTAAAAAGTATAAGAACATAACGAAGAATACAGACAACGAAAGACAAGGTTCACATCTTGTGAACGTAAGGAAAAAAATAATAAACCACATATCCCAAACAGTGTGCTAACAAATGCATACTTCTGGCAAAACAACTATTTCTGGATAAAAGACAATGAACACATATTTCTGGGTTAACTGAGTTGCAGAAAGCGTGAACAATTCGGACAGCTTGCGGATGAAGGAACATCAGACAATTTTTTTTTTGTGCATCGTTACATAAATTCAGAACCAAGCAATGATCCTCAACACCTCTTCTATTTACGCGTCAACAACTGGTTGAGTAGTTTCATTACCTTAGTTAAGATTAAGACTAAGGAGCTGATACTTCAGTCATTATAGAAATCCTTATTTACAACTATTGACTGCTATTTTATAGCTCGGACTGTTCGTGCCTCAGACTGTGGTAACTCAGACATTGCAGAAGATCATGACTTACTGTTGACTATAATCTTATAAGCCTGGACAATGAAGAGTTCTTTCTTGAACAACAGATAGTGAAGTAAATCAAGGACAAAGCAAACCCAAAGTGTTTTTCATTGCTGTAGTAGTGAAAACATTGAAGAATATACCAAGAACATTGAAGTAAGTACCCTACACATTCTCTATTTAATAATAGGATTGGTGTCCTTGGAGTTGGTGCTCTTAAACAAAAGGTAGGTGCCTTGGATTAGATAGGGTCAAAGCCTCATCAAAACCAAGTTGGTGTTTGGGAATAATTATCATAAGTTGTATCTATCCTTTTATACTCAATAAAATTATTCTTATAAGTTTCTCTGAATAAATTATGAAGAATGTAACTAGTAATAATAACAATTGAAAGAAAATACTGATTCACCCCTGCTCTCAATATTTCCAATAGATCAATCCTCCCTTCCAAATATTTCATCTTAAAGGCGTTATGGCTGAGCCTCTCTTCAATTGTGAAAGGTCCAATCCACAATGGCTGTAACTTAGTGTGTTTACCTTTGTCTTCATGGGGTTTATCCCATTTCAGAACTAGGTCGCCCATATCAAATCTATTTTCCCCTGCATATTTCCTATAAAACCAACGCTTTACATGTTTTTGATGTATGACAAATCGATCTTTGACTTTGAGCTTCTCTTCCTCGAGTTGGAGTAAAGTTTCTATCCTACTCTGAACTAGTTGGCAAGGTTTTCCTTGTGACTCTTGGGAGAGATACAAGGCTGGGAGATACAAGTTAGGGGTAAGATAACTTCTTTACTGTACACTAGAATGTATGGAAAGGTTTTCAAGGAAGGATTTGGAGTTACACAGTCGGCCCAAAGTGCATTAGTCAAAGCAGTATTCCAGTTCTTTTGTTAAGAGAAAATGGTCTTCTTAATTATGAAAATAATATTTTTATTCGTTGATTCAACCATACTATTTCCTCGGGGATAATAATTAGATACATGTTTTAAAACAATCCCACTCTCTAATGCAAATTCATAAAGTCTTATAGATGAAAATTAAGTTGCATTATCAAAGACAAGTGACGCAGGAACGCGAAACCTGGTTTTGATGTTCTGTTGCAAAAAATAAATGACTACTTAGTCATTTACTTGTCTGAGAGGAACTTCCTCTGACCACCAGGTTAATGTAACACCCTCCTCCCACACCTACCCAAGCAAATAACCAGTTAGGATAAACATGCGACGAGAGGCTACTATGATATGATTCAAACTCCTAAGTAACCTTAAGGAAATGGAATCGACATAAACATAACACACAGACCTCCCTTAGGTGCTTCAGGACCCCCAAGAGCTAATCCACCACTCTAGGTTCGCAACCCTAGAGTTACACCGAAAGTCGCTCCCATGACAAGGCATGCATGCGACTAAGACCCCATAGTTGCTCTCAAAGGCTTTCCTGTCAGCGACCAGAGACCCAATTTTTCAGTGCTATGCCAGTGAATCTAGGATTTGAGCCACATTTTTAGGTCCAAAGCCAAGGTCACTTCCCAGAATTGAACCCTCTTAAAATCAGTAAAATAACATGGAAATGCCAGTACTAGAGTAAAACTTGTTGAAGACCTTGACTGGACCCCTACTGGCCATAGCAAACATTTTTTCAAACACTCAGTAAATATGCAACCTAAAGGTGTAAATAATAGATCGAGCATAGGGATCTCATACTTATTTTAGATTCACTATGAAGCATTGTCTACTTATCACATTAGCTGACATTTCATCTGCTAGGTCATAGATACATTTATCATTCAATAACAAGTAAGAACACGATGAGAGCCACTCATGGTTGCTATCATAAAACATGTAAATAACCAGCATAATAGGGACATAAATACCAATAAAATTAGAGTCATATAAATCACATATAATTCATCATAATTCTCATAGAGATACAAGGAGAAATAACCTTTCATTAATGATGCAAAATCCAAACCCGGGATGGGACTTCCACGTTCCACCTGACCATAGAATGGCTGAGCCAAATATCTTTTCAACCATTCACCCCCATGCCATATTCCAAACATGAATGTGGGATCTCACAGAACACAAATAAAAAACCATCTAGGGCTTCCAAAGGCCATCCACCTCAACCCATCAAACAGTGGTTCCACCTCACGGTCGAACATCACCAAAACCATCATCCAATCGGTCTCTATCCCAACCTTCCAGGGCTCCAGAGCATTTGTTCCAACCAAGGCACTAGGACTAGTAAATCAACCCACAACTACTGTTGGGCTCTAGAGCATTTGTCCAATGAAGGCTCCAGGACTAGTAACTCAACCCACCAAGGACTCCAGAGTGTTTGTCTAACCAAGGCTACGAGACTAGTAACTCAATTCAAGCTATTGCAGGGCTCCAAAGAGTTTGTCCAACCAAGGCTACGGGAAGTAGTAATCAACCCAAGCTCAGGAAACATGAGAACCAACAAAAAAAACAATGAAAGTAAACCCACAATCACTATAGTTATCCAGGAAATGGCAAGGCTAGGCAATCCACTGTTAATTCAGGCAATGCTCCATGACAATGACAAATCACTACCAAGAAACCACATGCATATGCCATGCGTGTCAAAACTAGTGAGGAAAACATACATGCAACTCGGTGCCTGCAAGAAAAAATGTTGTAATTGTTGATCCCCATGCCCTCTTGTGATTTCTTGCTCTTTCTTTTCCTTCTTGCTCCAAGAATCCAAGTATGCCACACCCTCCAAGAGTGCTTCAAGAAAACTCTAAGTATCCATGAGTATGAGAGAGAGAATAGAAGAGAGCTCCACCAAAACCTGTCAAAATATTACCCACTGATCCTCAAAAGCCTTTGTATTAATGAGGCCTCTATTTTCTTCATTTTCCATTATTTTCCGTCATTTTCCTCTTCACATGCAACCTGTGACCTTTCACCTTCCTTTTTCTGGTAATTTCCATTATTTTCATAAATAATTGTGCCAAAAATGCCTCATGCCTTTCCAAAGCCTTAGCCATTGCCTTTCTCAATTTCCTTAGCTATAATAAATCGAGTCAACACCCATTAGGATGTTTCCCCCACCATTCATCTTGGAATATGCATCCCATCACCGTGGCCTTATATATATTTTTACATGGATTTTTCACCAGGGTTGTTACAAAAACCTCCCCCTTGGGGGAGCACCGTCCTCAGTGTTTAGTGACACCCATAACCAACAAGATTGTTGAAAACAAAACATACTGCCCATGGAGCTTTATAACACAGCTCGTTGCAGTATTTACAATGACCACTGCTGAAACATGACAAAAATACTGTTTATTGGAGCTTTATAACACAACTCATTATGGTATTTACAATAACCACATATACACATACACATTTGCTTCAACCAACAAATAACCATACTGTCTATGGATCTTTATAAATCCAACTCGATACAGTGTTAACAATAATACACATATATGCACATTTACTCAACCAACAAATAAAAAGGATACAAAGCCCGCATCTGCAACAAGGGAATCCATAGGTTCACATCTCCCCACTCAAAGTAATACCAAGATTCATCTCTTTCCCAGGAAGTCCAAAATCCACTGTAAAGTCAAATTTGCATCCAATGTCTAGTGCTACAATCCCACGCCACTTATCGTCTCAGTGAACAATTACCGACTCATTGTCCTAGGGCACACTCCCAATGTCCATCTGATTCCATCTAGCAATGCTAATGACCAAAAAAAATATATCCGTGACCGTCCCTTCTCTGCTACATAGTCCCTTGGGTAATCCGGTCACCCTTTCCGTGCAGTCACTCACCTTCCAAGTCCCGCTGGCACCCCCATCTTTCGCAGTCCATCCCTTGGCAAGGATTCCTCGCATCGAAAGATATAAAAAACGAAGGCATATCCCTACCTCAAATCCATCATACCGGTCATAGCATGCTCATGGAAATCAATGGACACTATTGGGTACCAATGTCCCACAATGGCCCTATTCCTGAATGCTTTAATAGAATAATACTGCAATTTCCAATTCCTTTTGCTGTCGAAAATTCTTGCAGTCGATTTCAATCACCCAACTAGGCATTTCATGCATTCATGTATGAAGCACATAACTTCCATTAGATTTAAAATAAATTGAAATAAATTCACATCATACCTCATTGGTAGCTCGTCAATAAGGTATATTTGCAATATTGTTCGCTTCCTATCACAACAAGTCAAACTAACATATTTGACCAAATCAACATGTATAAAAATATCTCATTAGGCTAGCTCAAAACATAACCATCATAGATCAAAATCATAAATCACATGTAACCATCATAAACTAGAATCATAATTCACATGTAATCATCATAAACCATAATCATAATTCACATGTAATCATCATATACCAGAATCATAAATCACATGCACAATAAAACTGAAATAATATATAGATACTTATCCTTTAATCGATCCTTACTTTTGCCTTTGTCCTTATTTCGTGCGCACACCGGATCGATTTCCACACACGACAAACACCCGTTTCCTTCTCCTCAACCAGGTGCACATATACATAGTTTGCATCACACACATACGACGACACATGACATACCACTCCATGCAATACATGCATCTACACCTGACATACAAGACATACGCCTACACCCAGTGTATACAATACAATAAATACGCCTACATCTAGTGCATAACATAATACATACACCTACACCTGACGTACATCACAACATAATACATGTATACCCAATGTAAAACACCACACAATACATACACCTACACAATGCACATACCTCGTACCACATGCCCTCAACACAACATGTATGGCATGCAGACAATACCACACGTGCACTAGTACCATATGTACAACATGTACTCAATACCACCTGTACACCGCACCAACTTCGCAATGTGTTCACAACATCACATGTACATGGCGCCACCTACACAACATGTACACTACACCACTCTTACAACGTGTACACAATACCACATGCACGACATGTACGTGACACCACATGTACACAATGCCACATGCATGGCATATACACAATAACACGTACACACAACGCCACTTGCACAACATGTACACAACACCACTTGTACAATCATGCACTCCACACCATATGTACATAACACCACATGTACAACATGCACGCAACACCACATGTACATAGCACTGCATATCCAAGATGTACATAACATCATCTGTACACAACACCACATATCCAACACGCGCAGAGCACCATATGCATACAACACTGCATATCCATGATGCACATAATACAATAAGTACACATCACCGTATGTCCAACATGTACATAGCACCGTATATATCTAGCACTGAATATACAACATTCATACAACACTATCTGTACTAATACCCTGTACATAATATTGCATAAACAACATGTACACACACTACATATGCACAACAATGCATGTGCATAATCATCACAAATGTAACATGTACAACATATACAACATATGCACAACAATAATACCACACATCTGAAACCACGCTATCCTTACCAAGAAACCTTGCTTCCAGTGTCCTATTCATGCTTATCATAGCATGTCACAGGCCACACTGCTTTCATTTCGCTGATGTATCCCTTGGTATAACCTTTCCATAACATAGACATAATATAATAACATAATATAAACTCATAACAACATGATACCAACCTTATATATTTGTCATGACTACTCTTTCTAATTGATTCCTTGTAAGACCAAGAATCTCTTCATGTTATTTGCCTACGTAAGCAATCATTCCTCCACAAGAACAATTCCTGATGATCCTGTCAGACAGTGACATATATACATAGACACATGCATACATATACATAAACATTAACATAAGCAATCATCATCCATGTTGACCCTATCAGATAACAACGTACATACAGACATATATGCATATAATCATTAGCATAAAGCAATAATGATCACAACATAAATACTAGATATCAAGGTCAAGGTTAAGAGAAATTTCTTTATTCATGCACAACATTGAGAACCACTGTTCCCAACATATCTAAGGAATATGATGCCTCCAATCCATTCACTTTATCTTTTCTAGTTACCTTTCTCATGCTCATGCTTCCACCGTCTGTTTACCACAATGGACCCAACCAATCCAAATGATTGTCATAGTCTTACCTTCTGCTGCTCTTACTCATGCACATAGCTTCATCTGAGTTCTTACATTACCTGTTGGGTGCCACACAACTCTCCCTGAGCTCCATCAACTTTTATTCTTCCCCAACCAATTCCCAAGACACTCAAAATATAAAAGGTAAGACAAGAAACAAATAAAAAGAAGACCATGAAAATCAATAACAATGTGACACCGCAACAAAGTGGTATGGAAATACACTAGACATAAAAAAAGTCATAAATCAAGCACAACAAATCATGAAAGACCAAAAGCACAATATTTACAACAAACACCATGACTCAATCCCCATGGTTCCTTGGGAAATCTCAACCTGAGCCTTCTTCAATATTTCATGGAAATTTCTTTTGCCATGCAATCCCCTGCATCATACTACCATAAACACATAATTGTTAGTGTATATATAACATAACAATACACTGGTTACCTTACCTTGTTGTTCCAAGCACATTGCTTGCAACTGAACACATCCACGCCATCTCTCAAGGGACTCCAATTCCCTCCACCTGTAACTAGAAAGTAGCTAATATACATGTCTTATACATATTCATTAATCTAACATATATCCACATAATTTCATACAAATTAGGGTTAAGAATACTTCCTGTATGCAAAGCACTCATTCGTTTGGAATTAGGGTTTCCAAACATAGCCAAAGGAATTCTTGTCCAACTCAATTCTTTTACCCTTTTTATCTTGTTGCAATCGAGGCTTACCATGTACTGTCACATCACCAAACTGTTAGTTATATAAACACATCAAGTGTTACCTTGTCATGATAATACTTAACATGTTACCCTACAATCGCTCACATGGGTCAACCACATGTTCCAAATATCAAGACAATTATATATATCAATTGAAATCAACATTTACCAAGACTAACAATCATGTCATAATTCATAGTCAACTCATAGTCCTTAGACACAATGCTACAACTATCACCTACTATACTCAAGTATCAACTGTCTCAACACATATGTGTTAGTATAATCCTCTTAAAACAAGATCATTTCAGTAAGAAATCTTATAACACATACTCATATTATGTAATTCATCAAACATTTAACCAACTCTCAAATATACCATGTTAAATAAATCAACTAGACGACATAATAGACAACAAACAATCAAACACCAAATAGACGACATAATCAAACATTCAAACACTAAATAGACGACATAAGAAATCTCATACCTTAATGTATCTCAGGGGAGGCTATATTGTCTGCACAATCAATCTAGTTAACATGTCAACTCAAACATAAATAAGATCATGATATCCATAACACTAACTAACTAACATGTTCACATCCTAAACTCATAAGCATTTATCATTTATGCATAGCAATCACATATGTATGATCGGTCTAGATTAGTAACACACAATGCAACAAAATAAGTCGACTCATACCTGAATTTCATAACCCTAACCATCTACATAGGCCAATCCAATTTAGCATGGTAAATATGACATCAAGATCTTATTGAAATAACCCTAATCATCAAGTTACTAGCATATAACAACCATAAGCTATAAATCATTCTCATCAACAACATATAACCTAATTGTCAAGCTAACTGTCATATAACAAGAACAAGTTAACCTATAACATACTCATCAACAAAATATAACATAATCATTAGGTTATCTAATATAAAACAACAATAGAAATGCATACAAATACAATTACTATCATTCTTGACTATCCGACACATGTGCATATAACTACACTAATCAACTGACATCTATCATAAATGTAACCATAACTTCAAAAGACATCTACATAAACCTAATGTATATAAACCTAACGCATATGCCAATCCTTAACATACATACCTGCATGCTAAACATACAATACCTATATAACAATCTACTTTTACCCCAAAGTCTAATTCTCCAACCTCATTATGATGATCTGCATCTCCTACTCTATCTCAGCCAACACATTAGCATCATAACAACCAATAGCATCATGATGACCTAAATTTAATACCATGACTTCACAAGACATGTTTGACCTACTGTTCATGCATAACTATAACCAAGACCATACATGCATGATAACTGCATAATCAACCCTACATGTAAGAATACATACTCCACGACAACACCTTCAACCTTCACATGGCGACATCACTACAACCATGGTCAACATCATGAAAATGCAGCAAGCACATGGACTACATGCATAAGGAACACATGTGCAACCAAAATGAAAGCATAATCAACACGCAACCCAAGGAGAGTGAACCACGCTTTGATACCACTCTGTAACACCGTCCTCCCACATCTACCTAAGAAACCAGCCAGCCGGGGTAAACATGCAATGAGAGGCTACTATGATATGATTCAACCTCCTAGGTAACCTTAAGGAAATGGAATCTGTTATCACTTAGAACCACAGTCCACGTATGTCCAAAGTTTCATATAAATTTTTTTTTTGTTTAAGTGAATAGGTTTCTATGTGTGTCACTTTGAAATTAGAATTTCAAAAGGTATTGATGTGAGTCCTTGTGAAAAACCGTTAGATACCCTCCATCATTATTGTTTAAGGCATGTCTTGTCTTGTTTGCGTCATTTGTATTTTGCGCAGTTTTGCAGCGCAATCTGATTGGCCAATTTAGCTGCGCAATGATGTTTCCACCTTTTCGAGGCGTATCATTTACCAGCCATTTCGTAGCGCGTTTTGTCAATTCATAATTGTCTGCGCTACGAAATCGGGGATTCGGGATTTTTGTAGCGCGTTTTCTTGAAATGTCAAGTCTGGGGGTATGAGTCATTAGGTCCGTCCACATTTTGTCAGTTGATGTCTTCTCCAGGTCATGATAGGTTATCATTCCACCATAAGGTTTAGGATCACGCACATGACAATCATTCTAAGAGATTTTATGAGATATGGTTGTGTCATAAGGTGTATTCATGGTGCGTAAACATACCTGCTGTATGACGAGATTTTTTTTAAAGAAAACGAAAAGAAGCCCGAGTTTTCATTTAAATGGATCATTGCAAGCGAGCATGCACTCCAAAGCCGAAGTTGTTTTTGAATTGTAGCTGCTGTTAGTTCTCTGTGTGAAGATATTCGAAGCAAGATGGAGAAAAGAGGACATCGATCTGGTAGGTGCCTAAGAACAGAGCCAGAGGGGCTTGATCTTACACTCAGAGATGAAGGTGTAGCAAGAGCCTTTAAAAATGCTGGTTGCTGGAGGTTTTGCGAAAAGTTGAAGGGAGGACATGCAGAGGTAACGAAAGCTTTTGCATTGAATTTTACTGGCTTGAATTCTAAAGTGTCAATGCTAGAATTTCCTGTGTCTCCACAAGCCATTTCTATTGTCACTGAAATTCTGAGAGGAGGACAAGAGTGGTTCAAAAATTTTAAGTTTGATATGACTCCCTGTAAGGAATTTTTGAAAGAAAAGTATGTAAATGAGGACCTCACCAAAGCTGTGCCAAGGAGTTATGTAAAAGAACATTATGCTCTGCTCCTTACATGCATCCAGAAATACCTAACATGCGAGGGGAGGTACACCAAAGTTTATTCCTATCATTTCAAACTCTTGTTGCATTTCACAGGTAAAGCATCAATAGACATCCCTTTCTACTTGTTCAGAAGCCTTAGTAAAATGTGTGATAAAATCCAGTTAAGGAAAGATGATTGTGAAACATCCCTGTTTCACCATGGTTTAGTAAAGTTGCTGGTGTTAAATGGTTTGCAAAAAATTGGTAGAGATTGGGATTCTTTCATTTTTATGGCCGGCTTTCAAAGCAAGACAGGCCTCACTCCATTGCCGGATAGGGAAAAAGAAGGAAGAATTGAAGAACCTACCCTGGCTGAGCTCAGAAAAGAGGTGAAAGACCAAAAGAAGCCCAAAACCAAGTCGAGGAAATCAGAGAAGTCTGTGGTTATAAAGGAGACACCTAAATCATCAGCAAAGGAGACACCTAAGTCATCAAAGGAGAAAATCAAGCACCAGAAAGATGCACTAGGGCCAAGTGGAGTTGAACAAGTGTCAAGAATCAGAACCAGAAGTCGGCTAAGCAGAGAAAAAGGCAAATCAATAGCGGTGGAAGAAAGCCCTATGTCAAAGGCTAGTCTAAATGATTTGCTTGAGGCAATTGATTTTGAGCAAGCTAAATCTGTGCAGGTTGAGTCAATGCCTATTGACCTAACCCAGTCATCACCTGATAGCACCAAAAAATCAAAAGCCTCAAAAAGGTTAAGGTTTGAAGAATCTGGTAAGGAATTTATGGTCAAACCACGAAGGCCAGTCACCAGGGGGCAAATCAAAACAGCTGAGCAAGTTCACAAGGATGAGGTAGCTGTAAAGGTACCTGCAACAAAAGAAATTAGACAACTGCCTAAAGCAGAGAAGGCAGAGGAAATCAAAAGAAAACCATACACCAGAGGACAGGCCAAAGAAATGGAAAAGCAGCTACCTAAAACAGAAAAAGCAAAGGAAGTCAAAAAGAAAGATATGGATAAAAAGTTTCCCAGTGTCAAAGAAACCAAAACCTTATCTTCAAAGGAACAATGGGAGGCAGCTGAGGAAGAAATGGCTAATTTGGAGAAAACTGTATCAGAAATTGTAGCCATGGAAAAAGAGCTTGCAAAACTAAAAGCTTAGTTAGGCAAGTTAGCTGCCAAATAAAAAATTGCAAATTTTTAAGGTCAAGATGCTACCCCAAGATTTTGTTTTATTTTTCTTAAGTTCATTGGTTTTTGAGGCATGTAAGCACATCATATAAAAGTAATATAAATTAGGAGTTTTGGAGCCAAAAGCGAAGCTGTAGCAGTCACAAAGTATTTGATAAATTTATTGAAGACTGTAATGAAAAGAACAGCAATTTCGTAGCGCGCTACGAAACTGCTGTAGATGACTGTTTCATAAGAAAACAATGAAATTGATGCTGAGGTCAGCAAATTTTGAAAAGGAATGCCTTGAGGGCAGGGAAGAGACCATACAAGGCTATCTAAGCATTCAAAGAATGACAGGTGTAAGTGTTGGAGCAAAAAGATGAAATATTTTGGTTTTTTGCTAAAGTCTTCCTAAAGCTACTTTATGACCGAATTATTAGGGTTCTGGTAGGGTTACCGGAATTTTGGGTTGGACACCTGTTCAGTTCACAAAGCATCCAGATCATAAGGCATATCGTGTTATGCGTGGTTATTAAAGGTATTAAATAGCTTGAAGCATGTTCTTTTGGAAATAAAGACTGATGGAAGGCAGGGACCATGAAAACAGGGCACACATCTTCATCAAATAATGAGTCATCTGCACAGTTAGAATCCAAGACAGCTCGTTCAGTGAATGCCTCTCCCATGTATTTCAACCACTACAGAAATAGTACAAGTGTCAAAGCTTAAGAAGGAATCATGCACACGAGGAGATAGAATTAGAGTTTGAATAGGAATAGGACTCTATGTATTTACAGCGCAATACCTTTTTATTTAATAAGTTAGTTTAAATATAGATAAGGCAATTAATGATAGATTTTCGAGCTCCCCTCATGCT
>APFE031040109.1:3574-14543 GCA_000404065.3 Pinus taeda
GGTTTTTAGCGAGATGCTTTCCCCGGATACATACTGTGTTAATGTGTGAATGCTCTTGATGTTTTATTGTTATTGATGCTGCTATATTGATGATCAATGTAGAGGAGCTTATGTATTGTGTATGTTTTCCGCAATAGTACATGATCGGGATAATCTCTGTTGAATATGTGTTAAATTATTCAAAATTTCTACAAAAACCTTGTGCAACCCTTCTGCACCACTCAAAGCCTCCGCTAACCAATTCAAACATGGTTTACCTCTAGAAATCACTTTGGACTCACTCCATAGACCTATAAAGATCGATAAAGCCATTAATGACCCTCCCTGTCAATCCAACGATTTCCTAACAATTTGTTTTGTTTTATAGGCAATGAAAAGGCCACAACCTTGGATAAACAGTGTTAATACTAGTCATAAGACTTGTTTAATCCAAGATTGTTATCAAATTTATTCAAACAGAGATGCAAAATAAAACACACAGTTAAAAGACAAGCAAAGGAAACATGAAATTAAATGGTTTACTGTTGAAATAGACAGTAAAAACCTAAAATATATAGTGAAGGTAAAAGGACACAGTAAAGAATAGTGAAAGTGTATCAGGGTTAAAGAGTATCAGATTGAAGACTAAGTTAAGTAAAGAAGTTAGCATGAAGACAAACAACAGGGAAGACAGTTAAGATGGAAAAAAAAAGCAGTAAAAGTAACTAGTAAAAGTAAACATGGAGGCAGTAAGGGTTAAACAAATATGAAAAAACTTTCACTAGCAGCAATGAAGTTTATCCAAAGTAAAAGTGAAAAACAGTTAAAAGAAATTTAAGGTTAAAAGATGAAATCAGAGCAGAAATGGTACATTCTTCAGAACTTTACTGTTTAAGTCATAGTTTTGCAGAAACTATTGTGGCCAATACAAGATGCATTTGGGGAAACAGAAGGAGCTTTTTGTTCCTAACAGGCCAATGTACAAAAACCTATCTCATGTTTTAAACATGTATTACCAAAAGTGAGATAAATTCATGTCTTCACAACCTATTGTTTGGACTGTGCAAAGTCCTGTTTTTGACATCTTTGTGCATAGAATATTGTGAACATATGGAGTTGAATTTTGGGAAACTGAGAGATGTTTATCTCCACAACATACTTATCTACATTAACCTCTTTCACTTTTTACATATTTATCTCAGATTGAGTTATACAAAGGTATCAATGGGCCCTAATATTGCAGAATTGCTGGAGCAGAAATGCACAAAGAAAGGATGCAATTAGTGACTGGGATTCCTCATCATCAATTAAGAGTTGCTATCAAATTCGACTTTATCTTCTTTGTCACCATAAATCCATAAAAGTAGTTCCAAATAGATTCATTAGTTTTTAATGTCCTTTATTTAAGTTCTATTAATGTAAAACAATTTGAGATATTTGTAAAACCAATCTTGATATCTTTTCAAGATATTTCAGTTTAGAATTTGTATAAATACTTCTTCATCTGAATTATTTTGGGTGGATTCAAAGACATTTCTGTAGACATTTCTTATCCAATCAAGGAGCTATTGTAATTAAGATTGGATTGGCTTACTAGATCAAGGAATAAAGTTAAAGACATTTCACAGGATTCTTGTACACATCGGAAATCAAATAAGTATTATCTCTCATGTTTATTACTGTTTTCTCTTCATGTTTATAAATATTCATATATTTCTCTATGAAATCTAAATGGAAAACAAGGAATGATATTTCAGAATTAGGTATAATGCTCCCTATATTGATTGTTACTTTCTCTATGTTTTATGCCAAACTATCTTGGTTTGGAAATTCTTAATTGCTCCCTTACTTTCATAGTTTCCCCCCTAGGTCCATAGTAGAGGATTCTTAGTTTCCCTTTGCTACTAATCTCCTTCTGCTCTTCATCTTGATCCCAGTTTAAGCATTCTTCATTGCCCTTTCACCCTAGTTAGGACTACCTCACCCATCTGAACCTGTAGATTTTCCTTTTGCTTTTCTAGCCTACCCTGTGAACTCCTCCTTTAGTGATTGATCGGATCTAGTTAAGCCATCCTTTGATTGACTCCACAACCCAATGGATTGAAAGCCTTGTTCTTTCCATTTGTTCCCAGAATTTCACCACCCAATCAAAATCAAAACCTCATGAGCACTAAGAACTAGCCTAAAATCCCACCAAAACAAAGTTAAATTATAAAGAGAGAGCCCTCTCTAGACTTAGGTTGGCTAGAACCTGAGTCTAAAATATTAGGTTTGTGGTTACCCTGGTGAGCTCCTTCTTTAACCTTGGAAAATTACTGGGTGATAACATAGTGGCGACTCCAAATCAATTCCACAAACAAGACTCCATTGGAGGAATGAACTTGAAAGAACTATGTGAAAATACCAGGCTTTTAACTTGGATTGTTATCCAAGACATTATTTTCTTTCTCATTGATAAATCTTTTCAATGTATATTGTTATTTAGAGAAGATTTTAGATTAATTTTTTATTATTTCCCTTTGAAAAGTGTAGATATCAAGTCTCCTTACACATTTGAATAGAAGTCTTCTAACTCTTATGAAGATCATTTTCCAATTGAGGAGCATAAAAAATAAAGACTAATCATACAATCCCTGTACATATTCTAGTACTTCATAAAGTTCTTGATAGTTATAAGACACTCATCTTACCTCCTACACTTCATGCTTTCCCTAACAATTATTACAAGTATCTCCCTAGTTTTGATGGAGAGAATGGTATCATTGCTCAAAAACATATTCAAGGTTTTGAGAATTATCTAAACTTATTTGAAATTGATGAAGATGATGTTATTATCAGAATTTTTTCTCTTTCTTTGCAAAGTAGAGTAAAGAGTTGGTTCAAAAATTTACCTATTGCAAGCATCTCAAATTTCCAATAGTTTGCCAAAATTTTCCTTGATAGATGGATAATCAATGCCAATCTTCTTGTAATCATAGAAGAATATAATCAGTTAAAAAAATAGCCAGATGAAACAATACAACAATTTTTAGACAGATTTAATCAAGCCTATTATTCAATGCCATAAAATATAAGACCTCCCCCCTGATTCAACTCTTTTGCATTATCCAAAAGAATTGGATCCAGAGATAGAATTTCAGTTAAGAGAAAGAAACCCCTCAACACTAGAATAGATGCAAAACATGGCAGTAGATGTAGAATTTAATCCGCAAATTAGAAGAGAAAAGTTGAAAGCAGAAAAATAGGAAAAACTTGACATTTTGATGAAGAAAAAAGAGGAAAGGATACATAAGATCGCCATGAAAGATGATTTTTTTGCTCAAAATCACCATGACACATTTATTCCACAACCAGAAGGGATTGATATTCACGAACAAATTCCTACGAACTCCAACTACCATAGATCAAAAGATAGATTCATAAATCAATATGTGGAGGAGAAATATCCCGATCTAATGTTTATGTTTGATGACATTACTACTTTTGATGATTTGCCCAAATATGATCAGTATGATGATAATTATGTTCATCAAATCCAAACTAACTTTATAGAGCAACCAGAAGCTAGTTTGGGGAATAAGGAAATTCAGTTTCAGTAGCTTGAAAACAATGGTCATTTTATCCATATCAGCGATGAAAGTGAAGAAGAAAGTGCAGAAAATTTGGAAATAGTTGAAGCTTCTTCACCTCTTTGTTTTGAATCATTTCAGTTTTTAAAGGAAACATGGTATAACATCTCTAAAGAAAACGATGAGTGGCTTGTAGAAACCTATGAAGTTCCATTCAAACCTATATGCAATAAGTTTCAGCAATCATTCCAAGTTGTTTATAGTCTAGTAGTTGATAGGTTGGATGATGAGTGCAATTAGAATTTTTCTCGATTAACAAACTATGAGAGTCAAAATCAAGATGATAAAGGTTTCATTAGATAGACATTACAATCAATAGAAACATCATCATAAAGCTCATATGAAAGTCTGTAGGGTGTTAAAGGTATAAGTGATATTTCAGTTTCATGGCATGGAAGCCATCCAGAACAAGTGTTCAGTGGCTTAAATCAGTTAAATAATAGTGTATATATTTTGGAAGATCCTTTTGTATAGTTATTAGAGCCTACAAGGGAAATCAAGTATTTCCTTATCTTCTCATTGGTTGACAAGGTTATATTTGGCTTTAGAACCTTAGATTTAATCACAAACAAGTCTAAGCAGCAAAATCCATAAATGTATATAATGCTTGAGTGGTTGCATTGGTTGTTTCATTTTACCTAACCAGCAGTTAGAAAGTTGATTAGAGTACGTAGGTAGGATTTCAGTTTGAATAAATTAAATTTTCAGCAGCAACTTTATGTTATATCATATTTCAGTTTGCAGAAAAGGGTGTATTTTCAGTTCAAAAGTTTTAGTCACAAAGATTATACAAAAGAGCATATACAGTGTGGGATTGGCCCAATGGATCAGGCTACTAGTTGACAGTGTTCTTGACATTTCACAAGGAAATTCCATATGCAACTGGAGCCGCTATTAGGTTCCTATACCAATAGGAGTCATAATTTTTGAATGATTGAGATTAAACCTATAATATGTACATACCTTTTCTTTTTGCAAATGTTTTCCATATTCAAAAAATTAAAAAATGTAAAGAGGGTATGTCCTAAAAGAAAAATCAAGGGACAAAAAGAGTAAAAATGTCAAAAAAGATGAAAAATATGAACCCCAAGAAAGAAAAGACCACGAAAGTGTGCAAGTCAAAATGCCACTACTATTTACTTTTTGCACAAAATAGATGATTGTGTGCAGCTTGTAATATTTGCCACAATCCATAATATTCAAAATGTTTAAGCTTGGAAATTTCTTGTTTTCAATTTCATGTCCATAGATAGAGAATAAAATCTGACCAAACTGTTTAATATTGGCAGATAAGTAGATAGGTAAAGTAAATAAAAGGAGCTCAACTGTTTAATATGAGCCCTTGGATGTAATAAGGTTAGATTTAGTTAGTTTACTATTGTAAAGAAAAAGGAAAATGTTTGATAAGGGTTTTCTAGCTCAAATGCAACCTAGTAAAGAGAAGTAAAAATGGTAGGATGACTAGGTGGGTAAGTAGAAGAAAGGTTGCAGAATTGTGATGATTGCTAGATAAAAGAATATTGATCACCTTCATCATCAAAGTTCTTAGTATATATGAAAATTGGACATGCATTAAGTCCACAAAGTCAAAATTATTAACTTCCCTCACTCATTACACCTTTCACTTAACTAATTTCCAATAAAATTCTTAAGTACCCAAAACCTTAAGTCAAAGGGGCTCAGAGCATTTCTCTGACTTCTAGAGGGACCAAACCCTTAGCCCAAAGACTTATAGGTCCTAAGTACTAAAAGTCCCCTCTGAACATTCAGCCCCTTCAATTCACTCACATTCCTATTTCCCCTAATAAACACCTTTCTCTAAGGATAAAACCTTGATATCTTAGAAAAAGTGATCGCCCCCATGAAAAACACCCCTTTTCTAAAAAAACCAAAAAATAATTTAAGCCTAAGTATAATGTGTTTATGACAATAGAAAATGAATGAAATACATTACACATCAACACTTTTTCATTTTCATTAATAACTTTATATGTATTAAATACTGAATAAAGAAATAAAACCATTTCCACGTATAGTTATAAGTAAAACTTTATATTAATTCCCCTCCCCAAAAGTTTGAAACATAAACTTTATAATAAACCTACCCGAATAAAAGAGTTAATTAACTGAACTACGGTTAATTAATAATCTAACCCTTCGCCAATCAAATCACCCTCGATGCCCTAAACCCACCTTAAACCACCATTTTATTAAACTCGTCGTGCTTAAATGTTGGTCGGGCCCCTCCATTACCCTTCATACCAAATCCCCACCTCGATCCCCTTTAATCCAATGACTGTTAAGCATATCTGGCGACCTCCAACACCTGACCTTTACCTGCCCAATATGGGCTATTTTCATTTGAGCCCCAATATTGTGTGGCACCCGATGAGTGGGATGAGGCACCCTCTCCATGAAACCACCCCACCCAAAAAAGTAGTGTGAAGTGAGTATCATGTTGGTGGCGCAGAAGGTTTGCACAGGGTTTTACTGTACAAACAGGTGAAAACAAGCAAAACTGGGGTTTTCGTGTTTAAACAGGTAAAGGTTTGACTTTTTTGAATGTTGGCGCAAAGTGAATAGTGGACGGTTTTTTCATTTAGCACGAGGATGGTAAGTGGTTTATTTTGCACTGCTTTTGTGGGCGGGGTGGTTTCAAGGGGAGAACACCCGATCCCAGTCATTGGGTGCCACGTAACATTGGGGCTCAAATGAAAACAACCCATATTGAGTGAGTAAAGGTCGGGTGTTGGAGGCTGCCCGATATGCTTAACAACCATTGTATTAAAGGACTCTAGCGCCTTGGTCCGGAGGCTGCGTTTCTACCTGCACCCTGCATGTAGGTGTCCTGTCCATCATTAATTCATAAATATGGAAATTGTGCTCATCATGAAGTACTGATTTACAAAAATTGCAAAAGAGATGTTGTGGTATCTGTATGAATTTATGCAGCAAATGGCAATTGTCAGTTGCATGTTTCCCAACTACCGCGCAGATAACACACCATAGTGCGAGCCCTGTACTTGGCCCTACTTCAATCTCTACCCTCAGAGGCATTGGTCCCTTTGCTGTAACATAATTTACAAAGACAGGATAGTGATCCTTGTCATGCCCCTGACCTTTGCATTTCAGGCACCAACCTTCTTCGCACGCCTCTAGCTGAGTTGTCTTGTCATTCTTCAGAATTTGCATTTGGAGGCAAAGGTTCTGCAACTACGTGTGAATCTACTGAAGCCCCAGATTAGCATCCTACATTTGTGTCTCCTGCAATCTCATTGTGATTTCCAAAGCTTGTGCCTGGGTCCCAATCTTCTGTTGTGGTAGAGAAACGCTTAGGTGAGGCAGGAGCGAGGCTATAAACCATTCTCAGTGCTGCCCATCAGTCAAATTCATGTTGGCTTCACGGATCATACACTTCAATATTTGATCCAAATCCCAGGGTGCCTCTCCAGGCTTCATCATGATCTCCTTGAATCCCACAATGGATTGTGCTTGAGACTTAGGTCTACTAAATTCCTTATTTAGCGTAGTTTGGATATCTCCCAACACAGATGTTGGGTTATTAGTATTGTAGTTAATATACCATGTTAGTGCACAATCCTGCAAAGCACTAACCAACATTGCTTTCTTCAATTGATCATCTGTGATACCCTGAGCTTCCCATACAGCCTTCACGACGAACCAAAACTGGTTTGGATCTTCATTTCCTATGGCCTTGAACATAGGTAGCTCTACGGAGTTCGCCATTTTGAACAGTGGTGGAGGTGAGGATGGAGGCAGTGTGGATGGATGAGATGAGGATGGAGATGATGTAGGTATTTGTGGGAACCCTTGTCTTATCAACTAAATAACGCTCAGTGGAGAATTCTGTGTTGCTCCTTCGTCGTCACTAAGAGGAGGCTCAATTAATAAGCTATATTTAGGACCTTTTCTTCCATCCCTAAAATTCCTTCCACTTCACATAGTCCCAAACATCAAGGTAACTACATGACCCACTTTTCACACAAGAGAATCTAAATCCAAGTATTTAATGATTTCAAATACTTACCTTATGACCCCTTGAAGAAGTGATTCTCTGCTTCACTGTAACTGACCGAAGTATCGACCACAAACTCTGTCATAAACCCTTCTATGATATGATCAAGCCAATGATCAACAACATGCATGATCATTTCTTTAGAGGCTTCCAATTTCCACACTAATTCTAGGGTCCAAAAAATCAGACTGTCAAGCCTCCACCTCCCTTGGCCATTTTCCAACTTCGCGACCCACTCATATAATTAAACTGGGAAGGAACATAAGAAGATTGTGTATCTCTATGTAGAGTTATCTATCCAACCACTATTCTTTCGGCAATTGTGGGTTCCTGTTTTCTTGTGCCAAAAATTCATGGATCTTTCTATCCAATCAGTCTTTAATCTCCTTCGTATTTTGATTCCAATGATGCGACATCAAACATCTCGTTATGTAGATCATATTCCTGGCAATGAAACCATTCGTTGGCTTGATGGGTCCTAAACTAGGTTCAACATTAGTCAGCTAAGCAAATCCATACACTACTAGCCTTTTCGGCATCAATCCATGGAGTGCGGACTGAAGTCTCACCTGAAGCAGTATGGGGGGATGCAAGAACCAAGTTTCTGCACCCTAAGATGTTGTGATGTTGGTTTTACACTTTAACTATGCCTTCACACACAGATCAATAAGCATTTAGGGCTTATCAATGTACTTCTTTATTAGTCTTTCAGAACCTCCTCGAAGGTCTGTGATCTTCCTTCGCATAACCCTAACAAGAAATTCAGGAACTTACGTGCCTCTGTAACTACTTTGTTGTATAGTTTCCTAAATTATCTTACATCTTTTCCAACTCTACCATGAAATTAAGATTATCTTTGTGTAAACATATATCTCTACTTGTGTTCATATAACAGAGGGAAACATATAGATTCACATGTCAAATTAGCAATGAAACCTACACCCAGTGCTTAACATAACATAATTACATGCAATTGACAGAAGTAAAATACACAGTGATTTCAGAATACTTCTCTTTATTGATGACTTAGATTTCTATTATAGACTCTCACTGCTAGGTGCACATAGCTATAGGGATCTGCACGCTCAGCTACAGACTTCTACACTAGGCCTTTGTGCACTTAGCTGTAGAGCCTCTTTCCTACACTAAGGCTCTCACTCTTAGTGCTTCACAGACTCATCAATGACTTCAACTATGTTTTTTTCTAAAACTCTTCTAACACCTCTTTTTATACAATCCCATGGTCTGTGGACTAAGGACAGATCTCATCAAGCCGACACAACCTATCTAAACTAAGGATGAAAACCCGTTTTGACTCCTGATATCTTCACACTCCGCGACCACAAAATGTGGAGACTTTATACAAAACTTGGGCTTTTAAACTCAAAATTGACCCCAACGGACTTGTTCCCAACAATGAAGCATATCTGTGTATGTACATGGTACTCAGAAGTAAAACCTATATACAGATCTTAACTTCACTGAATCAAATCATCGCTACAAACACAACCCATTTCAAATAGATATCTTTGCACACATATAGTAAAAAACCATATATCTCAACAAGCATATTTAGATCATAGTTCCACCATAATCACAGATCCTGCACCCTTAGCCACTTAAACATAAGTAAACTGATCAAGAATATACATACACTTTCAAAGATTTCAAATTTGAACCTTTTCCTTGCCCCCTGGTACACAATTTTTTTATATCATATCACACATGAATACTCCATTACATTGTACACTTAACTCCATGATCTCCTTCTCTTTATATAGCTTTTAGACTTTTCAATACCATAGGAAAGTCCTTTGGTAAAGTTGTCAGTAATTTTTTATGGGATTAAATAGACATAGTCATCATAATACTATGAGTGATTATCATGGGAACAACTCTTACTTTTCTCTTTTCCATGGTTAGGTTTACGTACATGGCCTTTGTTCACATAACCTGCATAGGTACATGACTACTCTTCAAAGGGACCATGTATACTTTTCAAACTTCACATTTTCATATTTTCTCAAGTGAAACCTATAACAAGGTTGCCAATATACTTCCTCGTTTGTACCAATATTCCTATCATTTACATTAATTCCATAATCATCAAATTATAACCAAGTTGAAAACAAGGACATATTTTCCATGTAGGTTTCCATGAAGGACAACATATTAGCCATAATGCCAACAACCTCCCACTCTAGACTTGATAACAACCTCCTAAAAACACCATGTCTTATATTCCATTTTGAGATCATGGGCAAAGGGCATAACCATGTTGATTAAAGTACTCCCCTTGTAGAGATCAACACTGTAAGTTTGATCTATAGATATGGACCATGAGATCTACATAGTGACCCTGCTCCCCCTGAGCATATGTTGGATGTTTTAGAGATATGCAACATAGGAACACGGCTTTATGACTCAAATACATGGCTATCCATAAACACATAATACCTTTCCTATAATAAATGACTTTATGATCACATTTTTACATCAATAACCCCAAAATGGTGTTACATATATGACTTGATCCCAATATCCCATACATGACTAAATTTTACAATGATTATAACATGAGTCTTTTCATTACCAAAACACCAAAAAAATAGGTCAATAATGATGCATGACTTTTACAAGGGAACATTAGTGTGCTTTCCTCAATGCAAGCCCTATATGATGATATGGAATCCTTGATCAACAATCTATGCTATGTGTAACATCTCATCCATAAACAAGGATCTCATTAATGAAATCTTTGCAACAAGACCATGATAACCACAAACAATCACCATGCTCCACATAGGCATCTATAACATAATCATTTTTCAATAGAAATAAACTGACATCAACATAGACATCCTCATCATCAGGAAGCAATATATCATCAAGCAAATAAGGTAGTGTAACATCAGTCTCTATCATCACCATGTGGGAAAATATGTAATGCACCCAAGAAGAACTAAGCAATAGTAGAAGCAACATAAGATAAAGTTGTGTCTGCAACTTATTCCCTTGACCTCATACTATCAAGGTAAACACACATTCTCCACATATAGGAAGAGCCACATTCCTCTAGCAGTAAGAACTTATAAATATCTTGGACTGAAAACAACATAGACAACATAGACTCAAACCATTAACAAATTATTTGCATGCACAAGCCATTAAGTATCATAGAATTGGTCAGCATCATATTGATTATAAATTGTGACCATAAAATACATATCCTCCCCATTAAGTGCATCAATATTTTTACAACAACAACAATAATAAGGCATCATCAATAGCTTCAACATATACAACTCAAGACATAGTGACAACA
>APFE031040109.1:15269-32574 GCA_000404065.3 Pinus taeda
ATATCCATATCAACAACAATGATATGAACTCATCATAGTCATCATAATGCAATGAGGAGTTCCATAATGCCAACAATGAGCGATTAGAAGCATAGGATATGCTCCATCGATGCCAACTTTTCATCACAATTATGAACACATTATATCCTTCTCACAAAAACAAAGAGACAAATCACTAACAGTAATAAGGCTTTGCAATAACTCATCGCTCATTATGAACCAATACTCTTTCATACATTCCTAACTAGTGCCAAAACTATAATACCAATAAAGAAACGATGGAAGCATATGAGAATCTCTCCATAAATGTTTTCCATTCCTTTATCACCATAGAGAAATATATGTGACTGTCTAAGTCAAGAACCACCTACATACGCGACTATCCTTCATAAGAGACACACACATAATATAAAATGTCGATTTTTCATGGCCACATCTTTCCCTGAACATGTCATATATGTTCTTGTTTACAACCACTTCATCAGATGCAACATTAGTAACAGAAAGATCACCAAAATAGTAATATAGCAATATATGGAATCATCATCAAGGTACACATGCAAAGCTCCCCTTGAGATCATACACCATTGATCATATGGACCTCATCATCTATTTTTCATGAGGCTATGCACCTAACATTTACTTATGTAGTCCCTATTAGAAGTATGTATTAAGTACAATAGACTGCAATAGGGTATGTCTTCTTTTACTCTGAGTCTGAAGAAGAGGAGATGGAACTCTTATTTTTTCCTGGATTACTCTTTAGCACATATAAATTGTATGAACTTTTGAATCCTTTGGATATCATTTTTCCAGTGTCTTCTTCCATAATTTTTCATCTAGTTCATGTAAATACAATTACATGTCCTTTATTAGCTATTTGGATTACACTTAGAATTTTGTCCTTTAGCCCATCAACCAATAATACATTAGTTTCTTATATATTTTTAATATCAACATCAACATTACCATTACTTAGTACCTTTGTATATGTACCATTTCCAATAATAATGTTAGCAAGGCTTGTTTTTTAGATAGATGAATTTGTCCTTGTTTATAAACATGTGATAAGAGAATTCACTATCTATGTACCATTGGTATTCTTCCTCAAACAAGCACAGATAAAGGCCACACCTTATTTATTATTCTTCCTTCTTCTTGATATAAGAAATGTTGGTGGATCTATGTTTTTTAGGTATTTTGATAACAAACATTTTTTTTGGTTTCTTTCTTTGTATGGTATATGCTTAATTCCCGTATGAATTCATTGTCTTGTTCCTACATTCTTTTGCTACATGTCCAAACTTATTACATGTATAACACCTTACATGATGAGAGAAGAGAACAATATAATCATAATATTTATGCTTCATATTGCAATCAATAGATTTGTGACCAAAGATATTACAAGTAAAAAAATACCCCTTAAAGAATATTGAGTACCTAGGAATTGATGGTATTCCTATGGAGAGACCATTTGGCTAAGATTTGAACAATTTGGTCTGCATTTGGCTACTGTGTTTCCATAGTTATGACAAGTAAAACATTCAATATCATTGTTCAAGGGTGAGAATTGATTTTTGTTTCTAAAATAGGGAGAAAATAATTTTCTTTGAAAATTTAATTTCCTTGGTTGCTGGTCTCGTTGAATTCTCAATTGTTTACCATTGTTTTTAGTGTTTTCTTTGTTATCCTCAGATTTGCTTGCACAAGCCTGTGAACTAGATTCTCCTTTAACAGTTTCATCAAAACTAAGGCCTAATTTGATGGAGGGGGGTCTCTGACCGTTAAGAAGGTTTTCCAATATCTTGGTACCATGATGGAATTTCAAACTTTTTCCTTTTATATTAATTTACCTTTTAGAATACTTACTTCAATTTCTAGTCATTTCCATCAATCCTCCTTTTCGAAATATTGCTTCCTCAATCCTTCTTCAACCTTCATCCTTCTTCTACTTATGTTCTTAATTTGATAATCTCATTCTTAAGCCCATTCCCCATTCTTCAAATACTTGGAGTAGCTCTTCATTTCATTTGTTTGAATTTTCTAGATCTTATCTTAGAGATATGATCTCAGTTTCAAGACCTTCACAATATCATTTTATTTCATTAAGTTTTTCATATTCTACTACAATATTTATAGATTTTTCATGATCCATGTTTTTAAATTCTTGCAACTTATTCTCAAGACTATTAATCTTTTTCAAGGTAGAAGGAAGTTTTAGTCTAATATTTAGTACTTCCTCTAACTTAACTTCTTCTGAATCAATAATTCTGGAGTTCTTATTCTAATGGAGGAGTAGTAGTATAACCATTACAAACTAAATTCCAAACATTAGCTCCGAGAAACATCATATTAATATTTATTTCCAATCATGATAGTTAGTATCATCAAGTACAAACATACCTTTATTGTCCCAACTTTCTGATTTGAATTGTCCTACCACTGATGATCCTTGGTCTATGAATGCAAATATTTCCATGACATCAGATACATCACTATCACTACTTTCCTGACTTGATCTCTTACTTTGTGTTGCCTTCTTCTTGTGCTTCTTTCCCATTTTCCCTGATCAACTCTCAAGCAATTAATTTTATTGGAATGACCTGCTATGATACCAATTGTTAGGACAGATACTTGGGGTGGGGGCAGGGTGAATCTGTATTTTTATTTCACTTAGTATTGAATTGAAAATTAGAAAATTGTATGCTATTGTTATTCGTGCAACTCACATGTGTATGCGAATTTAGTGAATCAAAACCGTGTATGTATTTATTAATAATTTTCTACAATTCCATCATATTTTAACTTTAACCAGTGCATCATTATTTCATTATCCATTCATTATTCATTAACCATGAGGAGTAAGAGAAAAATAAACCATCACACATAATAAACACATCATCACATGAGGACACCAAGATTTTCGATGGAAGCCCAATGTGGGAGAAAACCACCATTGTTGTCATCTTTGTCTTCTTCTATTATTATAAATAAAATATTCATTACAATTTTGTATTGACACAAACTCTGACCAGCATGCAGGTTCCTACTTGTAGGAGGCTACAACCTCCACTTGTTCTCTAGCACCCACTAGAAGGAAGCTACAACCCCCTAATCAAGCTTACTGATTCCTACCGGAAGGAAACTATGACTCCCTCACTGAAGAATATAACCCTTAGAATCTCATGGACCACATTTCATAATATTTCATATTGGAGCCATTTAACGAAAATGACCATAAAAAAATGTAGGCCACCTTTCATCTTACTTTCAAATTGAACACACACACAACATTATGCTCAATACCAATTAAGCATTCTGAAACCAAACACTAAATATTGAATACCAATATTTTCTATGTAACCAATCATTGAACAAACTAATATACCAATCAACCAATCACTAATCTTACCAAGAACAATCATTAATCAAACTAATAATCACACTATCATATACTAGACATCCTTGACGAACAACAACAAACAATCAAAGATTCATTTACTGTCATAACCAGAGAAACACTGCAAACCCTAATAAAATTTAGAACATATAGGAGACTATCATTAAACATATCTATGTATATATGCTCTTCCTATGTATAAAACCTACATACATATCTCAAATCAATGAATACTGAATAATTGAATCACTGAATAACTTGATCAATGAAAAAATGAATCATTGAATCATCCAAACATTGAACAATTGAATCATTGAACCACTAGTCACTGAATGCCAATTATAGTTTTTCAACCATAGCAATGATCAAACCAATATATCATGCCATCCAAGTCACTATATCATAAACCTTTAACAGATGTCAAACTGAAGTAGCTACAATCATAACCAAACAATGATAATCTATCCAAAACCAAGTCAATTCTCATCCAACAAGACCATATACCAATAACCAACCAATCATGAATCAACCAGATCCAGAACCAGCTTTTGATAAAAAAAATATCATAACAATAGCAAAGACATCCTTGAAAATAAGTCGCAAATAATAGAGAACCAATCAAATGTCATTACCAAGAAGCACTTCAAATCCTAAAACATATACATTACTTCCATTAATATATTTGCATATATATGTTCTTCCCATGTATAAAAAGCACGTACATATTGCGATATACTGAATACCAAAACATCTCTAGCAAGTAATTTTGTTTGTCCAAGAAAATCCTTAACATATGCATCAATCAACATCTAAACAACTGTTAACAACACAAATTAGGCAATAGTCTAAAAACATACTATCTCATAATGTATATGAGACTAAAATGAAGCATATCCATGTATGTCCGCAATACCCAGTAGTAAAACCTACGTATAGATCTTAAATCATTGAATCAAATCATCATTGAAAACACAGATGATGTCAAATATAGAGCTTTGTGCACATACTATAAAAACCACAAATCTCAGCAAACATATTCAGATCATAGTTCCACCATAATCATAAATCCTACATTGCTAGTCACTTAAGCCTAATTAAATCAATCAAGCATATCCACACAGTTTTAGAACTTCCAAATCTAAAACTTTTCCAAGCTCCCTAGTGCACACATATTTAAGATTAGATCACACATGAATACTCCATTACATTTCACATTTAAATCATTGATCTCCTTTTCCTTGTATATCTTTTAGTGTTTCTAATACCACAGATAAATTCTTTAGTAAAGTTGTCGATAATTATTGATGGCATTGATGTGTGTTGTAGTGTTGTAGATGTGTTGTTGGTTGGAATTGATGTCAACTTGGTTACTTGGATTGTAGGTGAGTTGGTTATGCATGTGTATGTATGGTTGCAAGCGTCTTGTGTATGGATGATGTGTATATGGTCATATGTCATGGTCCTCATGATCACGTTGTTGTTGAGTTGGGTGATGGTGTGTTGCGCTAACTTGGAGGCATTCTCATAATGGTGATCTTATTGATCATAGTGTTGCATATAAGTCTTGGTGGCTGCTATGGGATTTATAGTTGAGTAGCCTTGCTTATTTGGTCTCCATGGTCTCCATGTCCCAGATTAGGCCTCCCATGTTCATGATGTTATAATTTGGTCTTGGATAGGATATACATGTGTCAATGGATGCTTGAAATGATTGTACAGGTGTTGGAGGATGTCTAACATGTTCATGAGTTGTATATTGATGGCAAAGTGTTTGTGGAGAAGTTTGATGGCCCAAATGTTCAGTATGGTTGTTGGTTGGAATCTTAGTCAACCTAGTTTTCATGATGATGATGAAAATGATGTAGTAGTGATTTGGTGAAGTGTTGCAAAGGTTCTAGTGACTTCTAGAAGCCCTACAAAGTTGTGTCAAGCTCTGCAAGAGGGTTGAGTAGTTTTTGAGCTGATTTGACTTAGTTTTGATCAACTTTAGCCACTGTCACATGAAGCCAATCTTGTGGGAGCAGATGAAAATCTCTAGTCACTGGCATGCAAGCCTATGGGAGTGACTGAGGATTTCCAGTCACATGGATGTTGTGTTTTGGGAGTAGCTGAGGTTTTTCACAGGAATTTCTCTACATTCCTCACAATGCTTAGCTAATTTTAATGTTATGGAAATGTCCTTGATTAGAAATTTTTGACATATGGTCATAAAAGGTAATGAAGCTTCTAGAAGCTGATCAAGATTAAATATATCAAAAGGATAGTGGAGTAAGTGGCTTGATTTGGTCAAGAATCCTATCTCAACTAAATCTGAAGCATGTGAAAAGGATTTTTGAGAGGTCCATAACCTATAACATTTACTAAGTTACTCAATACAAAAAATGATAAATAGAGGAAATATTTGAGTCTATTTGGTTGGTTGTTTGAAGAGTGTGTGAGTATGCCATTGTGAGGACATTGTGAGTGAGTAGAGAATGCAACAGATCCTCACATAGATTATGTAGAGATATATTATAGTTTTGTGAGAAGAAATCAGAGATAGAGTTGGGAAGAAGATTCAAAATTTGTGTGTTGTTTGTGACAAAAAAATGGGAGATTGTAGTGTGTTCGAGAGAAGTGTATTTGGGTGAGAAGAAGTGAATAAAAATCCCTCTTTGGGTAAATTTTTGTTTCAGATTTTATGTGCAAAGCGATGTTGTTGTTGGGTTGCTCATGTTGAGTGAATTGAGAACCCAGTATGAAACATTTATGAAATGTGGTTTGCATGGAGGAAGTGAATGAATGGAGGCTTCAAAATAGACAATGATTTGGATAATTTTGTAGTAGGAAGAGTTTTATCCATTCAATAGAAGTTGGATAGTCCAATGGTAGTTGGGCGAGGATCGTTGGTCATGGGAGCTTCTAGCAGATTGATCTCCATAGATCCATGAGAGAAATAAATTTCTGAATTGATAGATGCCAACATACCATAGACGAAGCCAAGTCTTCTGGCTTATAGGTGTAAGGTAATCCAGGTACGTTTTTTAGAAAAATAATAAAAGAATTGAACAACACAACAAGAGCAGGGTGATTTTCTCTTACAAGGGATTCCACTAGAAATACTTGTGTTCTTATGTGTGTATTCTTGTGTTGATATTTCTCATGGTTATTGCTCATGGTTATTATGTTTTGAGTTTATTGTTGCATATATGTTTTGATGAGCTAATGTTGTGAATCTGCATGGATAATTGAGGCTATAGAAAAATATTTAAAATTGGTAAAAAGGCCATCACCACTGATTCACCACCCCCCCTTCTCAGCAGTGAATACATTTCCATAAATTGGTATTAGAACCAGTGATCTTCAATGAAGCTTGAATGCTTGGAGAGTATATCATGGATTATGAACAAAAGGAAGAAGAGGATGTCTCAAAAGACAAAGGGTTTCAAAAAGGAAGAAAATCAAACCATTGCAAAAGAAGATGCAAATTGGGAACTCTCACCCAAATCAGATGTGTCATGAGGTAATATTTTGAAGGAATTTTGAATTATGATTATGATTATTCTATAGAGCCACTTAGTGAAGATAAGAAAGATATTTATGTTGTTAAAGTTGAATTTGAATTGGAAATGATTGTGAATGAAGAATTAGTTGCTCAAGTGGAAAAACTAACAGCTGCATGTAGAGATCATAAGAAAATGTTGTAGATTTGTGATGAGAAGGAGAAAAATCTCGAGGAGCTCACTACCTTGAGAACCCAACTGGAAGATTAAAAAATAAATGAGGAAGTAATGTGCATCAATCAAAAGGAAAAGAAAAATTATGTAGAAGCACTTGAAAATCTAGCAGATAAATGTAGAAATCAACTTGAAGAAAAAGGACAACTGCTTGAAAAGGTTAACAAAAACATAGCAATGAACAAATATAACTCTAACCTTCAAAAAGGAGATGAATGTTCAGATGTAGGAAATATTAAAAAGATAGATTCAAAGAATCCTACAACGAAATTTGTGAGCAACCATGATAAGATTGGAGAAAAGAGGCATCAAATTCATCAACAACAAAGAAGATATTTGAAAGGAGTTTCTATGCTAAGAAAATCATTCAATCATAGAGTTGAGATTAACAAGATTCAAAGGAGAAATCATAGTTCATTTTCTCTGTTGATGAATGGGATTGAGTGTTTCAATTGTCACCAGCTTGGACATGTGGTAGCTTTTTGTAGGAGGCAAATTGGACACATCTAGGCCGTAGTTTGTTACAACAAACAATGATATCATCCTTCACGTATACACGTTTTTTTAATGGTTTATGTTATTATTGTAACCTTTTCTTCCATGAGGCTATTGATTATAGATCTAGTACGAGAATACAGAGATCTAACATGGGCAACAAAAGATCAGATCCATTGGCTTCTTATCTTGGTCATGTATAATTGTTTATGCGTCAGAATTTTGGACACATGTCCAAGGATTTCTTGATGCCTAAATCCATGAGACCATCAGTACAAAAGAAGTAGCCAAAGAAGCATGCACAATAAAGGAGCCAACTAGAAGCTATGTGGAAGAAAAAGGAAGAACAATTAGGAAAATTTGGTATTTCTCTTTGTGATAAGAGAAAATTTCACTTCTCGAACAAAGTCAAAAGTGGTCATGTTTCTTTTGAAGGAAGTGAACCAACAAGAGTTTTGGGAAGTGACAAGGCCAACCTTGGTAAAAATAGGAGCAATGTTGAAGATGTATGGCTCATTGAGGGCATAAAGCATAATATTCTAAGTGTGAGCCAAATGGTTGATGGAGGTAAGGAAGTGGTCTTCAACTCCAAAGGTTACTTCATCAAGAAATAAGGATCAAAGAGAGTGATTGCAAGAGAAGTCAAACCCCTAGATACTATATGTGTTTCGAAGGGAAGAGTGAAAAGTAAGAAGAGACCAAGGGAGTACTCTTCCTCATCAGATTTAGAGTAGAAGAGATCAACACATATTGTAGTTTTCACATGCATGATAGATCTTTTAGATTGCAAAATGGATGTGAACCCTTCATATGCCCCAAGGGGTATATAGCGCATCTTGTTTTCACATGTAGTTGGATGTGATGTTATTGATGCTTATTTATTTGATTATGATTTCTTGATGATGGATTTTTTCTACTGATGTTGTCTTTGGTAAGGTGTGATCAGGAGGAGAGATGGCACATGTTCAAGCAAGCACTTTATATTCTTCCAATATTTCGATGACCTCATGTTTTCTTGGAGGATTTGGATATGCATCTGATGCTATGTGCTCATTTGTTGTAGTGTTTATGATTTAATTATGCATGGTTTATATTATGCCTATATGATCTGACATACAATTGGATTGTATCATGCCTTTATGGGTTGATTGGTGTGCTATGTTGCTGGCTTATGATGCTACTATTATATATTATCGTTGGGACACTATGTATTGTTATGTGATGTTGGTTATTGTTGCTGAATTATTGATTCATGGTTGATGATTTGGAGAGGTTGATACAAGTCTCTTACGTGAATTATATTAATTTTATCTTCCTTCCATATAGAGGAAATGTGGCTGATTATATGCTCTATGTACTTACACTTTGATATTGTATGATACATATATTAATGAGAGGATTGTTATGATAGCCATGTATGAGAAAATCTCATTTTTTTATATTTCATGCATAGTGTTGAGAGCCATGTTTGACATTTCTCACACAATGAGTTACGAGAGTCGATTCAACTATGTATTGGTTGTTAGTAGTGTCAATACAACCATGTATTTCATGTAATATTATTGTACACTCTCATACTTATCATGGAGGAACATTCTTGAGTCATGTATGCATTGAGAGAGAGCCATGTGAGTCATAATTCAGCCATATATGGGCTTATTGATGTAATTGTACAATGATGTATTATCATTTTGGAAGTCATGTAATAGGCCTATGAAGCCATGTACTTTGTTGCATATCATTGAGTCATAGTCATTCGTCCATGTGGACTAGCTTCTTTCATATGGCAAGGAGGCATTGGCGGCTATATATATCGGTATACATTCAGCCATGGAGATGATTTTATTCAGCAGAGCATGGTTGGTCATATTATCGTGACTTGTCATCATGTATTTGTTGCTACCATGTCTACTTCAAAGAGATGTTGTTTCCAGATAGTAATTGGTGCTACTATTGTATGAGTTTCCTACTGCTAGATAGTACATTGTGGATAGCATGTATTTGATATTGTTGCTACAGAGTTTGTTGGATATATGCTACTATTGATATGGGGTTTATCACATTATGTTGCTACTTTTATGTATTGGTGATTTGATATGTTGTTGTTACTATGACATGGATTATGTTGTTGTTTCTTATTGCCATGTTTTCATGGGAGTTACATACTTTACTGCAACTGATTCGATATATATTTTGTTGTACCATTGTATTGTTTATTGGACATAGCTTGTGCCTAAGGGGAGTTTAGTCCACATATGTTCTAGGGGGAGTGTTGTTATTATCCTTCAGTCTTGCACACCATTATTCATCACCTGCATATGGTTTTTGAGTGGAGCTTATGATTTTTATGGAACCCCTTACATGTGGAGGCATATGTAGCATTGTTCCTTGATATGTTTAGCCCTTTTCCATTGATGTCAAAAGGGGAGAATGTGAGGATGTTGCTTAGTTTTCAAGGGACAACTTCAAATGATTAGTTTAGTAGGGGTTGACATCAATGTCAAAGGGGGAGATTGTTGACATTGGTGTGTGTTGCAGTGTCATAGATGTGTTTTTTGTTAGAATTGATGTCAACCTAATTGCTTCGGTTGCAGGTGAGTTGGTTATGCATGTGTATGTGTGGTTGAAAGTGACTTGAGTATGGATGAATCATGTGTAGATGGTCCTATGTCATGATCCTCATGATCATGTTGTTATTAAGTTGGATGATGGTGTGTTGCACTAGCTTAAAGGCCTTCCCTTGATGGTGATATTCTTGATCATGTTGTTGCATATAGGTCTTGGTGGTTGCTACAGGAGAAACAATTGAGTAGCCTTGTTGATTAGGTCTCCATGGTCTCCATGTCCCATAGTAGGTTTCCCATGTTGATGATGTTATAGGTTGGGCTTGGAGAGGATATACTTGTGTCATTGGATGCTTGAGATGGTTGTACAGGTGCTGGCGGATGTATGACATGTTATGGAGCTGCATATTGATGGTCGAGTGTTTGTGGAGAAGTTTGATGGCCCAGATGTTTAGTATGTTTTTTGGTTGGCAGCCTAGTCAACCTCGTTTGCCTGATGATGAGGCAAATGAGGTGGCAGTGATTTGGTGAAGTGTTTTAGAGGTTCTAGTGACTTCTAGAGGCCCTACAAAGGCTTCTCAATCTCTAGAAAAGGGTGGAGTAGTTTCTGAGCTGATTTGACTAAGTATTGACCATCTTTAGCCACAGTTACATGGAGCCAAGCCTGTGGCAGCAACTAAAAAGCTCTAGTCACTAGCATGCAAAACTATGGGAGTGACTAAGGAGTTCTAGTTGCATGGAGGTTGTGTTGTGGGAGAGACTAAGGTTTTTGATTGAAATTTCTCCACATTCCTCAAGTTGCTTAGTTGATTTTGATGTTATGGTGATGTCCTTCGTAAAACATTTTGATATTATGGTTGGAATAGGTAATGGGGCTTCTAGAAGTTGATAAAGGTTGAAGATATCAAAAGGCTAGTGGAGTACGTGGTTTGATTTGTTCAATAGTCCTTTCTCAACCAAATTTGAAGCGTGTGAAAATGATTTTGAGTGGTCAATAACCTATAGAATTTAATGAGTTACTTGACACAGACAAATGATAAATAGAGGAAAGCATTGAGTCCCTTTGCTTGTATTTTTGGAGAGTGTATGAGTATGCCATTGTGAGTGAGTATAGAATGCAACAACTTCTCACATAGTTTGTGCAGATATATATCTGATATTTGTTAGTAGAAATCAGAGATAGAGTTAGGAAGAACATTTAGAATTTGTGTGTTTTTTGTGACAAAAAATTGGGAGCTTGTAGTGTGTTTGAGAATAATTTATTTGGGTGAGAATAAGTGAAGAAAAATCCCTCTTCGGATAAAGTTTTGTTTCAAATTTTATGTGTAGAATGATGGTGTTATTAGGTTTCTCATGTTAAGCAAATTGGGAACCCAATATGAAATGCTTATGACATGTGGTTCACATGGAGGAAGTGAAGATATGGAGGCTTTAGAATAGACAATGATTTAACAAATTCAGTAGTAGGAAGATTTTTCTCCATTCAATAGGAGTTGGACAGCCCAATGGTATTTGGGGGAGGATCGTTGGTCGTGGGTGCTTCCAACAAATTGATTTTCATAGATCCATGAGAGACATATTTTCAAATTGATAGATGCCAACATACTGTAGAGGAATCCAAGTCTTCTAGCTTATAGATGTAAGCTAATCCATGTACTATTTATTCTACAAAATAATAAAATAATGGAGCAACGTAGAAGCAAGAGGGTGGTTTTCTATTGAAAGGGTTTCCACTAGAAATACTTGCGTTCTTATGTGTGCATGCTTGTGTTGATATTTCTCATGGTTATTATGTTTTGAGTTTATTGTTGCATATATGTTCTGATGAGGTAATGTTTTGAATGTGGATTGATAATTGAGGTTCTAGAAAAAGATTTAAAATTGTTATTAAAGCCATCACTACTGATTCACCCCCCCAGTAGTGAACACATTTCCATCAATTATTGATAGGATCAAATGGACGTTGTCATCACAATACTATGGGTGATTACCATGGGAACAACTCCTAGTTTTATCATTTCTAAGGATAGGTTTACGTATATGACTTTTGTTCACAAAACCTATGTATGTACATGAATATTCTTCACAAGGACCACATATACTTTTCAAACTTCACATTTTCATCTTTTCTCAAGTGAATCCTGTAACAAGGTTGCCAATACACTTCCTCATTTGTACCAATATTCCTATCATATGCATTAGTTCCATAATCATTATATTGTAACCATATTCACATTAAGGACAACACATTAGCAATAATGCCAACACAAATCATGCATCTTTTCCCATATTCCTTATGTTGTCTTCTCACCTACTACATTGAAGTAGACATTCTTTGCTAACTATTACTGAATTGTAGCAATGACCTTCTTTTCCAATGACTTCAAATCTTCATCTGTCATTGTTGGGGGTTCTTGTCCACTTCTTCGATTGGAAAAAATTGATCCTTCAAAATTAGCATATCCTCCATTTATTATTTCCATAGGGAAATATTTTCCCCATTAAACTTTTTTATATCACTCATTATAGTAATATCCATACTACTAAGTAAACCTAGCTTACACAATTAATAATAAGAACTTCTTTCTCTCACATTATTTGTTATTACAAAAACAACAAAGAAAAAAAAACTAAATACAAATTAAACAAGTTAACTCATAAAATACTCTATTGGAGACAAAATTTACATGAAAACCCCATTTTGGAAGAGAAAGGTTTAGAGATTTTATTAAAATAGCAATGGATCCATTACATTCATTTTCTTCTCACTTATATCCCAATTTTATACTTTTAAAAATAAACTTTATTAAAATATTATGGGCCCAATACCATGAGACAATACATGGATTAAAAATATCATGGGTGATGACAACTCAGTGACTCCTTCTGTAATATTCTAGAAACATGAAGAAGTCAAAATATTTTATACTATATTTTATTTGATTTAGTCTCACACCTAACAATTGGGTAGACTAATATTTTTTTAGTTGAATTAAAAGACATTTTACAATTTAGTATAAAAAATTTGTTACATAAATCATTATATTCAAATTAATAAAAAACATATATAAACATATTTATTGTTTCAAATTATTATATATATTTATATATATATTATTATATATATATATATATATTATAATATTAGATATATATATATTTATCAGTTATAGCTAAGCCCTAATATTATGTTATTAGATTATAACCTAATTTAAATATAACTAACATTAAAACTAATTTTACATTTTATAACTTTGTTATTCTTGATAACCCGTCATAATTAGGTAGATTTTATGTTCATGAGAAAATTCAATCTTTGTACTTTTTAGATCCACATAATCTACAGTTAAGGATGCCTAGGTCAAAATTTCCTTATCCTTCATTGTAACTTTCAATATTTGTACTTCCTTCATTATAAATTTGTTTTTGCCATGATTTGACTGCACAACTCTGCAAAATACCCTATCAACATTGTCTTCGTGATGATTTGGTTACACATGCTTGCAAAATAATCCTACGAACAATAGTAATTTGAAGCTTTGATATTGATTTCCAATAAAGAAAAATGAATCACATCTTTATTGAAAAATGGCCATGAGCTTGGAAATAAGTTTAAATTTTTTATTCGAGTCACTAATATAATTACCATAAGGTTAATAATAAAAGATTGATATGAATAATCATAGAAGTGTCCTCAGACATGTAATTTTATTAATCAGAAAAAAACAGTTACATATTGATTTTGCAGGAGTTTACACCTGAACAACAAAACACTCTTGCAATGAGCTATTTATAAGCTCAATGTCCTAACTACCTCTAATTATGAATCACTTATTAAATAACAAGTGTCCACTTACAATAAATGCTATTCAAAACAACTAGCTAACAAATCTCCTAAAATAGAGCCTAAGATCCGGCACATTTGGAGAGTCATATCTTGTTACAACAATATACTAATTCTAAAAGTCTCCATTAAATAATTAAATATTCCAGAATAATAATTATTAATTTAATATCTTAAATTAATAATTATTTTATTCCAACTTTATAACCTATGATAATATTTTATTTTTGGATCATCTAGCATTCCCCTCTACGATCCAAAGATGCATTAAAACAGATACCAAGTTCATCCCTGACTTAGTAAATTTTATTCTGCCAAGAGGTTTCATGAAAATGTTGGAGATCTGATCTTCTGAAGGACAATACATTGGCAATGAGAGATCTGATATGATGATACTTGGTGTCCACATGCTTTGTCTTTGAATGAAAAACTGGGTTCTTAGCAAGTTTGATGGTTGATTGGCTGTCAATGAATAATGATGTAGATTCTGCCTGAGAAATGCTCAAGTCCTACAAAATTCTATGCAACCAAACAATTTCACATGTTGCTTCCCATACTGAAATGTACTCTGCCTCTGCTGAAGAAGTTGCCACTGTAGCTTGTTTCTTACAACTCCAAGATACTACTGATGACCCCATATTCATTAAATAACTTGATGTTGATGCTTGATCTTCAATACTTCCAGTAAATTCGGCATCTGAATATCCACCAAATACAAAGTTTTTAGTCTCTATGTAAGGAAGACCGAAATCTTTTATTCCTTGGATATATCGAAGAACTCTTTTGGCTACATTCAAGTGGCTATCTCATGGTTCTTGCATAAAACGTGAAACAATACTAACTGCATAAGATAGATCAGGGCAAGTATTTGTCAAAGAAATCAAGCTGCCAATCAACTGTCTGTAAATAGTACTATCCACCTTTCCCCCCCTTCAAATTTTGAAAGTTTCAAGTTTTGCTCCATGGGGGTAAGAACGGGCTTGAAATCCTGCATTGCAAATCATTGAAGAACCTCTGCTACATACTTACTCTTAGAAATGAAAATATGATGTGGATGTTGGAAGACTTCAACTCTAAGATAGTAGTGAAGTAATCCCAAATTTGTCATCTTAAAACTTGCATGTAACTCCTTTTTCACCTGTGCAATATGATCATCATTGTTTCCAGTAATGATCAAATCATTTACATACATAACAAGAATCACTAGATATTTTCCCTGTTGTCACACATACAAAGTATCATCGGAATCACTTCGTTGAAAACCAAATTTCCTAAGATATTCATTCATTTTTGCATACCAAGCTCGGGGAGCTTGTTTTAACCCACATAAAGCCTTGATCAATTTGTATACTTTATGTTCCTACCCTTCAATTTCAAAACCTGGTGGTTGTGTCATATACACATCTTCCTGTAAATCCCCATTAAGAAAGGAATTTTTCACATCCATTTGATGAAATTTCCATCCTTTCGGAGCGGCCAATGCAAGTGTTAATCGGATGATGTTCCATTTAGCTATAGGAGTAAACGATTCCTCATAATCATTGCCTTCCTACTGCACAAAACCTTTTGCGACAAATCGTTCTTTATACTTTTCAAGTTCTCCCTTTTGATTATACTTAATTCTGTAAATCCATTTGCATCCTATGGGTTTAACATTTTGTGGACAATTAACAAGTTTTCAAGTGTTGTTATCAATTACTGCTTGATATTCTTCAATCATAGCCTATTTCCATTCTTTATGTTTTACTGCTTCTTTGTATGTGGACGGTTCAGTAAAATCATTTGCTATCAAGGAAAAATTGCTTTCACTTCTATGTGACTTTATGGTGCCTATTTTATTCTGCTCATCAGGCTTTACATCTTTCAAAAGTTGAACTGCCCATTCTGGTAGTTGATGCTCAGTTGTTTGAGATTTTGAAAAGTCTCCATCATTATAAAGAGGATTAATATAAACTGATGTTCGTCGATCAGTTGGAGATTCTGGAGGTGGAGAATCACTGCTAGAAGAATTGCTACTGCTTGGGTATGTTGATGAACTGCTAGAAGATCTAGATGGTGTTGTTGAAGTAGATGGACTAGATGAATCATCTTCAAATGAAGGAAAATCAAGTTCATACCAATTTGGTGAATTTGGTTCACTTTGTGTATTTCCTTTTCTTCGACTGCATTAGTTTCTAACTTTTGAAGAAGTCTTTCAATTTCTTCGACACTCTTACTCTCTGTTTCATCAAAAATTACATCCCTGCTCACAAATAAATTTTCCATTGGTCAAAAGATGGTACCCTTTCTTCTCATCAGAATAGCCAATCATTGTGCATTTTAAGCTTCTTGAGTTAAGCTTAGTTCATTTTTCTTTCAGAACTAAGGCATAACATATTGATCCAAAAACTCTAAGATGTTTAACTCGTGGTTTGAAACCATACCAAGCTTCATAAGGTGTGATTTCGTCTAAAGAAGAAGTTGGAGATTTGTTTCTTAAGTAGACAGCTGTGTGAATTGCTTCTTCCCAATATGTTGGACTTAACCTCTTGAAAGTTAACATGGATCTCGCCATTCCTAACAAGGTGCGATTCATTCTTTCTAATACTCCATTTTGCTGTGAAGTGTAAACATTGGTAAGGTGTCGTTTTATGCCATTATCACTGCAATAAGTTTTGAATTCATTTGAAGTGAATTCTCCCCCATTATTTGTCCTAAGAGTACCTATCTTTTCTTTGACTTCTTATTCAATAAGTTGGCGAAAGATTTTAAACTTTTCAAATGCTTCTGACTTTTTCCTTAAGAAATAAACCCAAGTCATTTTAATGAAATCATGAATGAATAGTAAGAAATATTTTCAACCACCAAATGAAGTTTGCAGTGGTCCACAAACATCATTGTGAACTAGTTGTAGCCACCTATTTGCACGCCATGAACTTGTTGGAAAACTTTATCGACTTTGTTTTCCATAAATGAAAGCTTCACATTTTTCATTTTCCTTTTCGAAAGTTGGAAGTCCTTTACCATCCCTTGTTTTTGCAATTGAGAAAGACTCTCAAAATTTAAATGTCCATATCTTACATGTGATAATCTTATAGGTGAAATTCCTGTAGTCACTGCTTTGGCATGTTAAAATTTTTGTTTTCCCACCCCGGTTTTCAGTTTCTCCTTATTTCTCCCATGTAGTTAAATGCCCTTTCCCATAAACATACATTCAACAGGCTGGAAAAAATAAATTTGCTGAAAACACAAATTCTGGAAAATTTACAGAATGCTAGAAATTGCATAAATAAAAATCAACAAT